>VZQC01014048.1:125547-140442 GCA_009823505.1 Rhizomys pruinosus | reverse complement strand
CTGCCTACAAGAACACATGGAGACTAAACAACACACTCTTGAATAATGAATGGGTCAAGGAAGAGATAAAGAAAGAAATAAAAGCATTCCTGGAACTGAATGACAATGACAATACAACACAACAAAACCTATGGGATACCTTAAAAGCAGTCCTAAGAGGGAAATTTATAGCCCTGGGTGCCTACATTAGAAAAACAGAAAGAGCACAAGTGAATGATCTAACACTACAGCTAAAAGCACTTGAGAGGCAACAACAGATGAACCCTAAACGCAACAGACAGGAAGAAATAACAAAAATCAGAGCAGAAATCAATGAAATAGAAACAAAGAAAACAATACAAAAAATCAATGAAGCCAAAAGTTGGTTCTTTGAAAGAATAAACCAGATAGACAGACCTCTAGCCCAGTTAACAAAAAGAAAGAAGGAACAACTCCAAATCAATACAATCTGTGATGAAAAGGGAAATATCACAACGGACAAGGAAAAGTATTAAAAAAAAAAAAAGAGCCATTAATTTAATTAGTTCTCCAGTATTTGTTGTCATTTTCATGTACACATTTGGTATCTTGGAGTATTTACATGCAGCCTCCCTGCATTCCTTTAGCTCTGTTAGACTCATTGGTCCTGGCTTAAGCTTCTGCCTAGGGCCAGGGAGTAATAAGAATCCTTTGCCACTGCTGTATTTGCTGGTTCCCTAGGTCAGGCAGGCCTTGGCTTGACTCTTCATTGACACCATCTGGCTGCTGGGGGAGGCCCTGGCTGGGCAAACTGCCTCCAACCCAGCATAACTTTCTCAGAAGAGAAAGGTACTCTGTTTAATCTGGGGTGAGGGGTGTCATTATCCACACCTGGATAGTTTTTAACCTCTGTATGCCTTTTGTTTACTGTTCTTCAGGGTTTAAAGCCTTCCAGAGGCTCTTTACCACAGAGCTTGGCATTTTATCAATTTTCTTTCTTTAGGAACTTGGCCTTGACACAAAGATTTCCTTTTCTGTTTGGTTCTATTGCCTTTAGGTTGTTTTACTCTTTTACACACAAGCTTTACAAACTGGTCTAAGTCTCTTGGATCTGACAAAGCCTCTCCTATTTTATGTCCCATCAAGAGACTCAGCACAGCCATTAAAGCTCTATAACAATTTCAAGTTCCTAGTTCAATCAAGTTTTTCCTTAAATCTTTGGTAAACACAGTTCTATCTGTGAACTCATACCCAGTTCTTTTTTTGTTTTTGGTCTTGTCGAGAGAGGGTCTCCCTGTAGCCCCAGCTGTCCTGGAACTCATTCTGTAGATCAGGCTGGCCTAGAACTCACAAAGATCCACCTGCATCTGCCTCCCAAGTGCTAGGATTAAAGGCGTGTGCCACCTAGTTCTCTTAATAGTGCTTGCCTGTCTCCTACCATGTTCCACCCCTGGTATACACAGGAACTTCCATTGATACAAACCAGTCCATTAGAGACTTTTTCTCCTGTGCTGCCTCAGGGTATGCAGCCTATGGTTCATGGAGGGATGGATATTGCTCAGGTTTTGTGCTTCTGCAGCACATAAAGTAATTCCACCTGTCCCCTTGTCTCATAGCCTCACAAGCCAGGTGGTTAGTAGTTTCTTTATTTCTTATTTGAAAGTCTTTCCCAATTCCAACAACTTCAGTGCTGAGTATTCTCTGATTGCCTTAGTTTCCCACACTGGGCCACTGCTAAGACCACCATCAGCATGTTGAAATATGGATTTTTCCTTTCTTTGTATTAAAGGTCAAACCTGAGGGGCATCTTACACTGTTCTAGGTCACTCCCCCCTCATCTCTATCTCCCTCTTCCCATGGGTCCCAGGGCGAACCTTATATTATTGATCTCGTCTGGGCTCTCTTCCACTTCTGGTCCCTTAGCTGTAAAAAGTGGCAGGCTAATGCTTCTACATCTTTTTCCCCTTTATACCATTTATCGGCAAGGTCAGATTGGAATTTAATGAGGGGGACAGCTTCTTATTCTTTTCTTGCTCTAGTTTCTCCCTTAAAATTTCAATCTCCCTCTGGGATCCCTGTTATATCTGAGATAAATCTTTAATAACATAAAGTCATGACTTGTAGCCATTCCTACCTTTTCTTAGTAATTGTTGTTTATTTTGGGATCTTAGCTATTCTATGATAAAATGAAGTACTGAATGTTTTTGTTTTAAATTTTGATTTCTCTAATGGCTAAAGATTTTGAATATTGTAAAATATATTTCTCAGCCTTTTGTCTTTCAAGTTTAGAGAAAGCTCTGTCCATCTTGCCCCAACTTTTAATTGGTTTATTCGGGTTTGGGTGTTAGGTATTTTAGTTCTACGTAGAGTCTTGATATTAACCATGAGTCTGAAGTATAAGTGAAGATTTCTCACATTCTTTGGGCTGCCTCTTCACTCACATAATACTCTCATTTACTATACAAGAGCCTTTTAGTTTAATTAGGTACATTTGTCAATTGTTGGATTTAATGTTTAAGATACAAGAGTCCTGTTTAGAAAGCCCTTTCCTGTGTCTACAAGTTTCAATGTATTCGTTACTTTCTCCTCTATTTGACTCAAGATATCAGGTCTTATGTTGAGGTCTTTGGTCCATTTGGAGTTAAATGTTGTGCATATTGAGTGATAGGAGAGTAGTTTCATTCTTTTATATGCCACTATCCACTTTGAACAGCACCTTTTAGAAAACAAGTTGTCTTTCCCCCAGTGAGTATTTGTGGTTCCTTTGTCAAAAATCATGTGGCAAGAAATGTGCGAATTTCAATTTGGATAGTCAATTCTATTCCACTGAACACTGTCTGTTTTTATTCCAGTACCATGCTGTTTTTATGAGTATATCTTTTTAATGAAATTGGATGTCTTTTATTGTGCAAGAGTATTTTAGCTATCCTTGATTTATTTATTTTATTTTTAATTTTTTTTATTTTATTATGTGTATGAATGTACTGTCTGCATGTAGGTTTGTGCACCGGTGTCGTGCAATGCCGCGGAGGTCAGAAGAGGATGTCGGATTCCCCCAGAACTGGAGTTCTGGAATTGGAGTTACAGATGGTTCTCAGCTGCCATGTGGGTGCTGGGGATCGAACCCGGGTTCTCTACAAGAGCAGTCAGTGCTCTTAACTGCTAGGCCATCTCTCCAGCCCCCTGATTTATTTTATTTTTAACTGAAATTTGAGTGTTTTTTTCAATTTATTGGAAGATAATTTCAAATAACATATGGATACTACATATTTAGCCCATAGTCTTTTGAACTTCTCAGTTATTTTATTAATAATAATAATAATGTCATTATTATTATTATTATTATTATTATTATTATTGAGACATTGTTTCCCTATAGGCCCAGCTGGCCTGGAATTCACTCTGTAGACCAGGCTGGCCTTGAATTCACAAAGAACTGCTTGCCTGTGCCTCCCAGGGAATAATGGCATGGTGCGCACTACCACACTTGACTTAAAGATGGTTCTTAGCCTCCATGTTGGTGCTGGGAATCAAACCCGGGTCCTCTGCAAGAGAAGTCAGTGCTCTTAACCACTGAGCCTTCTCTCCAGCCCCGAACTCTTCACTTGTAAATCCTTCTTCTCTGTGCTGATGAATTAGATTGTGTGTGTGTGTGTGTGTGTGTGTGTGTGTGTGTGTGTGTGTGTGTTTGTAGTGTAGTGCAGTATTATGCAGTATATGAGCATATGTTGGTGAAGTTGCCCTTTTGATGTATGAGGAGGGCCAAAGGTCAATTTCAGGTATATTACTCTGTCACTCTCTGCTTCATTTTTGATATAGAGACATAGGGTTTCTTATAGAACCTGAAACTATTTTTTTATCTAGAGTGGCTGGCCAGTGAGCTCCTGGGATCTGCATGTATTTACTTGTTTGAGCTATAGTTAGAGAGCTGTGATGTCATAACCAGTTTATCAGATAAGTTCTCGGGATTTAAACCTGGGTCTTGATGCCTACCCAGCAAGCACTTTGCTTTAAAATCCGTATCTTCAGTCCTGAATAGATAGTATTTTTGTTTGTTTGTTTGTTTTGTTTTGTCTTTTTGAAACAGGGTCTCCCGGTAGTCCCAGCTGGCCTGGAACTCACTCTGTAGACCAGGCTGGACTTGAACTCACAGAGATCCTCCTGCCTCTGCCCGCCAAGTGCTAGGATTAAAGGCATGTGCCACCACGCCTGGTCCGAGTAGATATTAGTTTAAAGCAGAATATTGTGATTTGTATAGTATTGCAGTTCCCCATGTATTTATGTGTTTACTCTCTCCCATAGACTAATTTTTGCTTCAATGATCTGCCTGAATGAAATCCTCTTTGTTTATTGCTATCTTAATGTTGTAGTTGAATATAATATTGTATCATAATTGATGAAAACATCTTTGAGATTTTTTCATGATTGCAGTCCATGAAGCTCACAGTCCAGCCTGAATTCTGAATTAACTTATGTTGGCATATTAAGCTACAGTTGATTGTGATTTTGTTTTTAAAACATGATGACTCTTCCCCCTATATATATTTTAGTCTTTACTAGGAAAGGAGATAGAAATACAACATCCCTTTCCATTGATTTGCTATGTATTTCACGGTAAGTTAGATGGCTTATATTTATTCTCACATACAATCTGGTAAAAGTTGCCATTTTTGAAAGCAAGGACGCATTTCTGCAGTCCAGATGCATAATCTACTTGACAGATGTTTCGTCTCCGCTTCAGCTTCCTAATCACTCCCTTAGATGGATTTACTGCTTTTCTGTGCAAGAAGTGCCGGGTTTCAGCAAAGATGCCAGTGATTCTGTATGCAATGACCTTGGCCTGAAATAACATTTCAAACATTGAGGAAAAAGCAGCTGTTGAAACCAAGAATTTATGACCTTTGTACACAAGATGTTTACGTTTTTATTCTTTGCATTTTTCCTACATAAATATAATTTCAGTAGTTTGCTTACCTTGAACTTGTACATAAAAGAAAATATGCAAGTGTTTGAAGAAATGAAGGCTATTTAACTCATTAGGATTCTCACTGCAAGCATTTTCTTTGGAGGAATGCTAAAACATTCTCTGTATAATGGGCAGAAAATCATAAAAGGCCTATTATACTGTGTGATGTATCTTTTTATTCTGCTTTAGAGAATAGACAGCAGGTCATAAAAACTATAGTTTTATGTATGGCTAGAGCAGTGTTTGCATCAGAAAAACCACAGATACCAGTGTACTTTCACAAAATACTCTCAGAATAAGCCTTGAAAATAATTTTCTTCAGACAAATTACATATATATGTGTTCATAAATCTGCAGAAACTATGAAAATAATGAAATGTGTTCCTAATATTTTCATGCTCAATTACAGACAGTAAGCATTGATAGCACCAATGTTGAATATTTTGTTTGTTACATAAGCAATAATATTAATTATTGTATTCATTCTTTTATAAACATGAAAATAAGCACAAATCAGAAATTATAGAACTGAGAACAGATTCCTAAAGATGTAATAGTGTCTATTATTTGAATAATGTTTTTCAAAAATTTGTTTTTGTTTCTACAGATATGTTTGCCATTTTGAATTCCAGTTCATATTTCCAATACTTATAACACAGCACCTTGATTTCCCTGCAGCCTGATCAACTCCAATCTCCCCCACCCCTACACACTGTCACCCTCCTAGACTTGAACATAGACCCAATTTTGCTTTCTATCCAGTAGCTCTGGACTACCCTATTAGTCCAGTCCTTCTTACCACATCCTTATCCCCTGTTGTCAGACTATGTAATATTTCCAATCTATTTTGTGAGACACTTCACAGGCTGCCCCACTCCAACTTTACCTAGTGTTCCTGAGACCAGCCCTTTGCCCTGAAGTCAGTGATCCTCAACACTTCTTCTTTAAATCATCTGAAACCTGAGCAAAGCCAATCTCTGCTTCCCCACAGACTGTCCTACTAGCCCTAGGCACAGACTTGCTTTTGTTCTTTCTGATCTAGCTCTCTGGACTATGCTCTTAGTCCAGGCCGAACTATGGCATCCTAATCTCCTGAACTCAGACCAGAACAATTTTCCAGCCTAGTTTCTTAGACTTGCCATAGTCTATCCACATTTCCACCTTGTCTTGGATTCTTGATACCACATTAATTCTATGTTAGAATTTGAAGCACAAACTAATTTTTCACAACTGAGCAAAAAGCAAGCAAGCTACACTATCAATATAAACACAACAAAATTCACATAAACAAAGGAAGAGTAGCATGACATATTGGACACCCAACCAACAAAATAATCCATATGTCCAAAGAGTAATGCAAAAAACCAAATTGTATGAAAAAACAAGAGAATACATCTCACAACAAAATCTTCTACATACAGAAGTGTACTCCAATGAGAATCACCCTGAGGAATTCCATGACACAATCTAAAATAACAATCACAAATAAGATAAAAAACTTAAAGGAAACACAATGAACTCAAATAAGTCAAAGGGGGATAGGAATAAACTTGTGGTGGAAACACATTTGAAACGACAAGACAAAGCTTCACAAGGAGAATGAATGAAACAGAAGACAGAATATCAAGACTGGCTGACAAAGTTGAAGAACTGGATTTCTCATACAAAGACTATGAAATTTTTTTAAAAGATACAGGAATGGAATACAAAGGAGATGTGTAACACCATGAAAAGACCAAATCTATGCATCCTAAGGACACACAGGAATGAGAAGAATTTCAGGCCAGTTTGATTGACTTGATCATTAACAGGATTATAGAAGAAAACTTCCCTAAATTCAGGAAAGACATACCTATGCAGATGAAAGAAGAACAAAAACACCAATTAGACAGGACCACAACAGAATGTCCCGAAGACATATCATAATAAAAACACTAAATGTACAAGACAAAGAGAACCGAAAGCTCCTAGAAAGAAACAAGTCATGTATGAAGGAAAACCCATCAGAATTACACCCAATTTTTCAATGCAAACTATGAAATCCAGATAACCCTGTAACAAAATATTCCCACTTTGAAATGACCATGGATGGCAACCCAAACTATTTTAACCAGCAAAACTATCTATTATAGTCGACTAAGGATGGAAAATCATCCATGACAGGAATATACTGAAAGAATTCATGTTCACCAAACCAAGCATACAGAGAATACTCAAAGCAATATAAAAGACTGAAGATTGGAATCCCAATAATCCAAGAGGTAACAGAAATAAAACAAAGGTATAATTATATAAAAAGAAAAAGGACCAAAACCACAGAACAATTTAAATGACAATAACCAATAAACAGCTTTCAATAATAACTCCAAAGAGCACTGGCCTCACCTCCCCTGTCAACAAAAATAGGCTATTGGAATGGATTAAGAAAGAAAATCCATCCTTTTGATGTTTTCAAGGAAAGCAATTCAACTTCAAGGATTGACATTACCTTAGGGTGAAAAGATGGAAAAGAAAATCCAAGCAAATGGTACTACGAAGGAAGTATGTGTTGCAATTCTAATATCCAACAAATTAGACTTCAAAGAAAATCTACTCAGAAGAAATAACAAAGGTCACATCATTCTAATCAAAGGAAAAATTGATCAAGAAGATATTACAATCATGATCATATATACATCAAACTCTTGTGCAGTTTTATAAAACACAGGACTACAAAATTATTAAGTAAACTTAACCTCCCCCTCCCCCACAGCAATAGTAAATAACTTCAGTGCCCCTACTCTCTCTAGTGGATAGATAAATTATAAAGAATAAACAGAGATACATCTGAATTAAATGGTATCTTACATCAAATGGAGTTAACAGATATTTACAGACTATTCCACATAAGCACTGAAGAATAGACTTTCAACTAAGCAGCCCAAGCAAGTTTCTCTAAACAAATACAAAAAATACGAATGGCCAGGCATGGTGGCACACGCCTTTAATCCCAGCATTTGGAAAGCAGAGGCAGGTGAATCTCTGTAAATTCAAGGCTATCCTGGTCTACAGAGAGAGTTTCAGGGGCTACAGGGAGACCTTCTACAAAAACACCAAAAAATAGGAATAATTACATGCAACATATCAGACCAAAATGCAGCAAAGCTTATGATCAACAGCGAAAGAAATTAGTAACTACACAAGTTCATGAAGAATATAAAACACACTCCTGAATGATGCATGGATCAATGAAGAAATTAAGAAAGAAACATTATTCTTGGAAAATGAGAGTACAATACAAGAAAACCTCTGTGCCTCTTTAAATGCAGGGATGGTTCAATATACTTAAGACAAAAAAGTCATAAACTATATACATGGAATTAAGGACAAAAACATGTGATTATCTCAATAGATGCAGAAAAAGCCTTTGAGAAAATCCAACATCCATTCATGTTAAAAGTCCTAGATGTGATTTGTATAAAGCCATATACAATAACGTCATTGTAAATGGAGCAAAGCTGGAAGCATTCACATTTAAATCAGGAAATGGAAAAGTCTGTCCACTATCTATGCTCCTTTTTAATATACTGCTTGAAACTCTTGCTAGAGTAATATGAGAAGAGAAGTAAATTAAAGCAATACAAATTGGAAAAGAAGAGGTCAAATTTTCACTTTTTGTAGATGATATTATATTATACATAAGATATATCAAAAATTCCACCAGAAAACTGCTAGGAATGGTTAATAATTTCAATAAGGTGGCAGGTTAGAAAATCAACTTACAAAAATCAATAGCCTTTTTATATACCAATAATAAATATTGGAAAAAAGAATTCAAGTAAACTCTCCCATGCACAATGGCCCTAAAAACATTTAGGAATAAACCCAACCAAAGACATTAAAGATCTCTGCGATGAAATTTTTAAATATTTAAATATTTAAAGAAGATATGGACTTATTATGCTCTTTGGCTGCTAGAGTTAATATCATTAAATGACCATCTTACCAAATGCAATCTATAAATTCACTGCAATCACAGTCATAATTCCCTTAACTTTTTTCAGAGAGTGAGAACAAAACCTTCCTAAAGTTCATATGGGCTCATGGGAGAATCTGTACAAAGTAATCTTTAGTAAAAAGAACAATGCTAGAGGGAATCACCCTACTAAATCTCAAACTATATTACTTAACTATAGTTATAAAAACAGCATTCTACTGACACCAAAACAAATAAGTATATCAATGTAATACAATAGAAAACCCAAATATGAATGAAAGTAATTTCAGTCACCTGATGTTTGACAAAGGGGCCAAGAACACACAATGAAATTAAGAAAGCATTGTCAACAAATGGTGCTGGCAAAACTGGATCTTCAAATGTAGAAGAATCAAAATGGACCCTTATCTTTCATCCTGCAAAAATATCAACTCCAAAGGGAACAAAGACCTCATATAAGATCTGAAAATCAGTAAAGTGCTAGAAGAAAATTTTGGCAGTATGCTACATCTTACAGCTATAGGAAAAGACTTTCTTTTTTTACAATGCTTTTTATTGAAGTTTTGTGTATTTCAGACATCATTTCTCAGTTCAGTTTAGACATATTCCCCTTTCCCTCCCTCCCACCCCACCCCAGATGATGCATTCTGCCAATAACTGTCCTGCATCTTCCTCTCAGTCTTTTTTTATGTTTAGGAATTCACATTTTCCTCCTTTAATTTTATATTACTCTAAAATATGAATACATACTTTTCACTCATATATAGTAATTACAGAATCTGAAAGTAATAGAGCCCATTAAGAGATTTACATTATAACAACACAGTTGCTTTCAGATAAACAGAAACATAACAATAACGTTTTTCAGCTTGCCTTTCATCTGGGGATTTGGTGTTAGCATCCACAAATGAAGGAGGCCATTCACTGCTTGTTTCTCTGGGACTGTGTTACTTCCCTTAGCATAATGGCTTAGAGTTCCATCCATTGACCTGCAAAGTTCATGATGCCATCTTTCTTTACTGCTGCATAGTACTTCATTGTGTAGATGTACCACATTTTTGTCATTCACTCATCAGTTGAAGGACATTTGGGTTGATTCCAACTCTGCTATTGTGAAGAGAGCTGCAATAAACATGGATGTGCATGTATCTTTACGGTAGGATGAGTCTTGTGGGTATATACCCAGGAGTAGTATGGCTGAGTCAGGTGGTAGGCTCATTTTGAGTCTTTTAATGGTTCTTCACACTGCTTTCCATAATGGTTGTACAAGTTTACAAAGACTTTTACAATCAGACATCAGTTGCTCAGGTGTCAAGGTAAATGGTCAACAAGCATTAAACTTAAAAACATTTTACAGCGACAGAGCAATTCGACTCATGCTCCTTCTCTCAATTCCTCTCAGTCTTGTTCTCACAGTCCTTCTCTTTCTCCCTTTCTGAGTCAAGATTTTGGAGTTTACAATACATTTACCTTTTGTTTGGAAAATAAACATGCAGTAAGTATATTTTTCTATTATGAACCTCTTATCTTCTACTTAATCAGAAAAAGCTGAGACTTACTAAAAACCTTACAGAGAGATTCCTAGACAAGTAAACTATTCAGAAAATTCTACTTAATACCAGTTGTTCATTGTCTTATTATATAAGAATCTTTATAAAATGATGGATTAATCATAGTTTTATTCCTTTTTCTTATTTCACTTTTAACACTATAGGATAGTAATTAAAATATAGAGAGTGTTGAAAGACTTGAACCATGAATGTTCACATTTTGCCTTTGAGAATTTAGAATATGGTAATTCATTTATTTTTCCATTTATCAATATGCATATCCATTTATCTATTTCTTCAATTGGATCAATTTTAAAGTTAAAGTTGTTTTACATCATAAATATTCGTGTATCAAGGTTAACTATAATTGGATTGTTATAAAATATTTTTTCTCCTAAATTTGCATAGGAGGAAATCCAGAATCTTCATTGCGTGAGCCATTGTGTAGGAGACATGCAAGAATTTTAAAGAAATGTCTTTGGCTAGCATGAGAGGAGGGAAGGATATATAACAGGCCATAGTGTGTGAGTAGATGTAAAGAGAGGGGGCATGATGGGAGGTGAGTGTTATAAGGGGGATGATGGGTAAAATGGAGAACTAAGATGGGGAGTGAAGAAGGAGGTCAGATGGCAGGATAAATAGAGATGAATGAATCTTGGGAGGTTAGGGAACCCAGGGGATATATGAGGGCATGGTAACACAGTGCTAGACAGAAGACACCTTCCTTTGAGTGGTTGGTGATAGTGGTCCAGGAGACACCTGAAATAACAGGCTATTGCCAAAGTCCTTGCTTGTCTACCAGAACTAATAGATAAGACCTACTGCTGAAGACAGGACATAACTTCGGATACAGGATTTGGAGCAATGGGGCAGGAACTGTCCTGGAAGCCTTCTACATGAAGTTTAGCTCTAGTAGTACCAGATGATAATATGCAAACATCTAAAGGAGAAGACCAATTAATAGTTCACTCCTAAAAGCTGGGACAGCAAGCTACTCCCTATTGTTGCCTTAGTGACACTATTATCTGGGAGGTAATTAACAGCTACCTAATTGGACTTAAAGCCCTCTCAATGGGAGTGAAGTGGTGGGTGGCATGGTGATTGCACACAAATACACATGGTTGGACAGAACATAGATCTTGGATAAAACTCTAGCTCTGTCATATTTCTAGACAATTGAAATTTCTTACTTTATGTTAAATATGGATCACTATATTTACAGAGAACCATACCATGCACCACTCATTAAGGAAGCTTCTTATTGCAACAGACAGAGGCTACTGAAAATTTTCACAGCCGATTAGGCTCAGAGAATATACATCTCTGTGATACTCAGTCCTGGATGACACATCTACAGTTGAACCTTTGAACCAGAGGCTCGTAGAACCTAGTAGAGCAAGGGGTAGAGAGAAATGTAATGCATCCCTCAACTTTCACCAGTGAAGCTTCCTTATACAAAAGACTGCAGTGTACAAAGAAGGCCACATCTGGCCACATTTTAAAGCATAAGAGATTACAGAGTGTCTATCCCTGGAATCCAGTATTGAATCTTGCCCACCCATGCCTAAGGGATCACTGAGGAAGAGGAGTTGGAAAGATTGTAACAGCCAGGGCTGGCTCGTGAACACAGGGTAACAGAGGTTTTCAGTCCACTAGAATCTTTCACATGTGAATTTGTGGCAATAAGCACTGGCCTCATGTGAACTCAATTAAACAAGGGCCCAGAGGGGAAGAGAGAAATTCGTGGTGGGCCAGCCCTCGATTGAGAAATATTGGAGAACAATTGCAACTGAGTAGGGGAGGAACATGCCTTACTTAAGAACACTAGATGGGCTGAGTAGATTCCAGTGGATGAATTTGCTCTTAAGGGTATCTGGGTATAAATGCTTAAATGGATAGAACATACCATGTATGACCAAATACATGAAGTCTAGTGGGGTTTTGTAGGGCTTGAAAGTAGGAGGAAATCTAAGCTTGATTAAGAATTGTTCTAGGGAAATTTCAAAAAACTCAATAAATTAAGAAATGTCTATTAAACTTCAAACCACCATTTACTTTCATGCATCTCTACTTCCATACTCAATGGCAAGTGTGCAAGGATGGAATGTCCATAAATCCCTAGAGAAGGACTGACTACTGCCACTTTCCTAAATCAAATGATTTCTTTCTATATTCTAAATAGAAATTCTTATACTCAGATAATTTTAACCCTGCATGGTCATTAAAAAAGCTTTAGTAGGAGCTAGAGAGATGATCTAGTGGTTAAAAGAGCCGACTGCTCTTGCAGAGGACCCAGTTTTGATCCCCAGCACCCACATGGCGACAGAGAACTGTCTTTAACTCCAGTTCCAGGGGAATCTGACACCCTCTTCTGACCTCCACGGCATTGCCCGACAGGGGTGCACAAACCTACATGTAGACAGTATATTCATACACATAAAAATGAATAAAATTTAAAAAAGCTTTAGCTAAAGATGGACACAATTATAAAGCTTCACGACTTATCAAAATTCACAGAATATGTATTTCTGTGGTGCATAGACCAAACTGAGATCTCTTCAATGTAGTCCCAACATCTAAGGTTCATGGAACATCATGGAGGAGGAGACATGCATATTAAAAGTGCCAGAGAACCAGGATGCCTGCTGGCTGAATACCATTTTCCACATATGACAAGGAAGCTGCACTCAAGAAATCCAACAGTATGATATTCTATCAAGACCTGCAAAATGTCAATATCAGTTGGCATGACAACAAGGATGGGATGAACTCCACTAGATCCTACCTGTAGAAAGAGAGCTAGAGAAAATAAATGGCTGCTGATGGAAAGACAGTCAGTTTTCCCAGGGATGAGTCTGTTTGTGTGTGTGTGTGTGTGTGTGTGTGTGTGAGAGAGAGAGAGAGAGAGAGAGAGAGAGAGAGAGAGAGAGAGAGAAATTAAAGATGAACACATAAATTGTGAGGGAGTGGGGTACATGTGGGAGTTAAAGATGGAGATGGGAGGGTTGAAATGATATAAATTTAATACTCATATCTCAAATTATCAAAAACTATGTAAAAGCTATGCTTAGTTTATTGAGTGGATTGATAAATATGTATTATTTTTCCTAAGATTTTATATAAGATCTGACAATTTTTCAGTAAACATTCAGTACAACCCTTTAATGTACATTTATTTTCTCTGAATCTTAGGGTTAAGTAGGAACTAGATTCCCATAAAACAAGAAAACATACTTTAATACATATTATATAAGCCGTTAGTGCTGCAGCAGCAAAGAAAATTGGGATATGATAGATTATTTGCCAAAAACAAAAGAATCCATGCAACTATCAGACTTTCTAACTAAATATAAAATGTACATCTTTAAACTCACAAAGCTTCATATATATGTATATGTGAGATACATATATATCAATTAATAATGAGATCATTGGGAAACTATTATACAGATTTGAGGATTTAACAAGCATATTATTTATTTATAAATCTGAAATACGATAATGAAATGAATACTTTAGCAACTTATAAATATTAATAAGTACTTCATTATTTAATAACATTTTCTTCATTTTATTTCCACACTTAATGAAACAGCAATAAGAGAAATAAAAACAAATTTTCATTTAGTATTTAGCAACATATACTTATTTTCTTTTTCATAGCTGTTCTGAACTAAGAAAAAATGAAGGTTCCATTTTAAAGTCAAGGTTTAAGTTGGCATACTATTTGAAAAAGCTCTCAGCTGCTAGGAATTACAAAATATTCTCCACACTAAAGACTAATATGCTTTTAATAGTCTTTACTCTAAATTATAAAAGTTGTATTTTGTTTAAAATTTGGTGACCAGCATTAAACGCCTTCCCAATTTAATTAATAGATTAATAGCTAGCCAGTTTTTCATAATGTATTAATAGATTAATAGCTAACCAGTTTTTCATAATGTATAGATGAATATTAGTTCATGTGATCATACACACATATATAACACCATGGAAAGGAATATACTAACTATAATAATCCAATAGAAAAAGCTTTGATTTATTTTATTTTTCATAATATTATTTACCCTGTCAAATAAAGACTACAAATATATTCATAAGTTTTAATGACATCTGGATTTATAAATTAGTTGCAGTAAATAAAATACAATTAAATGGCATGTTACACTATTAGTTTAAAAGAAAATACAAACTGAGATTATGTTACTGGAAGAAAATATTTCATTTTATGCTCATATATTTTTTGGCATTTTCCTTTGTTTTTAAATTCACTACTTTTGTTTCTTTGAAAATATCATACATGAGTATTGTATTTGCATTATTTTCATACTTCAAGCCTTCATCCACTTCTCTCATATCCTCATAACCTCCCTCACAATTTGTCTTCTTTATTGTTGTTACTTATAATGCAATCATATATATATATATATATGATTATATATATA
>VZQC01014048.1:76473-124386 GCA_009823505.1 Rhizomys pruinosus | reverse complement strand
ATATATATATATATATATATATAGTGCTTAGAAATAGTTAGAAAATATTAAAAATACTAAAAAAAGACTCAATAATGTATAAAATAAAACAATATGAGAAAATGGGATTTTTTTTGTTGTCCAAAATCAGATAAAATTCTCTATAACTCACTTTTTTAACAGTATAGGTATTAGGTAAAATCAAAATTATAGAGTGTGGCTCTAGAACACAACATCAATTTAAACTACCACTTATGTGAAAAAAAAGTCAGAAAATGAAAGACGCTATCTCAACAAAGAAGGTATATGTATATTTTCCAAAATTATAAAGGGTGTCTTAGAATCTATAATTTTATTTTATTATTTTTAAAAATTATTTATTATTATTTTCCTTTACGTATATTAGTGTATAGTCTGCTTCTATGTATGAGCACATGTGCTATGCAATGCCTCCAGGGGTCAGAAAAGGTCCTCAGATTCCCTGGAACTGGAGTCATGGAGAGTTGTTAGGTGCCATGTGGGAGCTAAAACTGATTCTTGGTCCTCTACAAGAGCAGCCAATGCTCTTACCCACTGAGCCCTCTCTCTAGCCCAAAATCTAAGATTTTAAAAGCTAACAATGCATACATACATTCAAGACATTTAATAGATTTCTTCAACAATGACAAAAATGAAATACAAGTTTCTACTCTTAAAATTACAGAAAATCAAAACCAGTAAAAATTATAAAACTTGAAATAAGTAGCATACAGCATACATTAAGAAGTAAAATTACTATTCAGATGATATATTTCTAAGCATAAAAATACCAGATATCAATAAAATATACTAGAGCTAATAATAGGGCCCATCCAGATCACAGGATAGAAGATAAACACAATTTACTTAGATGTCTGTTTATTGGCAGTTTTTACGTTGGCCTTGACAGTTAAAATTCAGTAACAGTGGCTAGAGAGATGACTCAGCAATTAAGAACCATTAACTGGGTTTACCTCCCAAGAACCTGAGGCTGGAAACCCATCCCATGAATCTGGAGATGTGTTTCTGCTGTATGAACCTGAAATTATGGCTGCCTCTAATGAGCCTTTATTGAGCTTTCATACATTTCACACAACAGTTCTTAAACCAATTGAGAAACTTTCTCCATTCGTGTTTCCCCCAACCCCCACCAGACCTCATGTATTATTTTATACATGTAAATCCTATCCTGTCAACCATTTGTACCCAGAGGTCCTTTGGTGCAAATTCTTCCACCAGAGTCTAGTCAGCTTATTTAGAGATCATGAGCAAAGTCCGCTCTCCCTCACTCAGTAGTAATCAGTCTCCAATAATTCCCAGACTAGGAGCAACAGACCACCTATTTCTCTTGCTCTACTTTGCTCTACTTAAGTCTGAATAAAAGCTTCCCAGCCATCAGGTTGTAAGAACTCTTCAGGGCTGGAGAGATGGCCTAGCGGTTAAGAGAGCCGACCGCTCTTACAGAGGACCAGGGTTCGATCCCCAGCACCCACATGGCAGATGAGAGCCGTCTGAAGCTCCAATTCCAGGAGAACTCCAGTTCCAGGGGAATCCGACACCCTCTTCTGACCTCCGCGGCATTGCATGACACGGGTGCACAAACCTGCATGCTATGATAGTACATTGATACACATACAGAAATAAATAAAAAATTAAAAAAAAGAACTCTTCAGATTTCTACACTATAGTAGAAACTATGGTCTTGATCTTATTTTCACCTAAAGAACAAACTAACCTTGAATGATGACTGAAATGTTATGGTAAATTTTATCAAAATTTAACCCCAATACTAATTAAAAATCATTTAGCACAATTCTAGAATTATATTCTCTGTATATTATTAAATCACTCAAACAGGTACTTTTTCCCATTTTTCTGGTTATGTGTAGGAAAAATATGTGTGTCTGTACGTTTACTGCTGTACTTTGTAACTGGGAAATGTACATTATGCTTTTCATTACCAATCTGTATTGACCTATGCCTTCTTCATAAAGCCATTCTTTCTTAATTTTCCCTATTGACATCTCACTTATTTTCTTCTCCTTACAGATTCACATTAAAACTTTATTTAAAACTGCATTGTTCTTTAGGAACTGGTTTAACTTTTTCTTTCTTTTTTGATAATTTATCTTCTATTGTTACCTCTCTGCTGCTCTAGTTCTCTGATCAACATTCCATTATTCTGGTGTTATCTTTTCCTTAATTAGATCTCTATTATCTTTCTTGACTATTCAGAGATTCCTGGGATTTATTTCTAAACTTTCTTGAATATATATATATATATATATAGTATATTCTTTATTCATAATTTAATGTATACAGATGGCAATAATGCAAAAGACCATAAATGCCCATAATTTTTTATAAAGGAAGAGTTTTAGTTACCAAAAGAATAAAGTTCAAAGTGCTAGTGAAATTGGTTCGTTAAAAGAGGGCAAGTTCCTACTTGTCTAGGAGAATTTAAGAAAATAACATATAGAGGTATATGGACATAAAAGCATTTTAAAGGACATTTCAAGAGAATAATAAAGTACTCAGTAGTCCTGAGGTTAAGTTCAATTTAGTCACAAACATTGCTTATAGATAAGTATAAACAACAAGATTTCTTAAAACAGCTTTCACTAGATTTATTTACAATGGAATATTTATTTGTTTATGCTCAGACGTGATTATAAATGCTATTTTTATCCTTTTAATATTTTAATTGAGCTTTTACATATTTTATATTAAACATTTCTTAATCAAAATGTAGACTCCCTGTCCCATGATGGACCTTTGTATTTCTTTTTTTTTAATTAATTTATTTTATGTGTATGAATGTACTGTTTGCATGTAGGTTTGTGCAACCCGTGTCGTGCAATGCCGCGGAGGTCAGAAGAGGTCGTCGGATTCCCCTGGAACTGGAGTCTTCTGGAATTGGACTTACACTGACGGTTCTCCCACCATGTGGTGTGCTGGGGATCGAACCCGGTCCTCCTGCGGAGAGCAGTGGTCGCGCTCTTAACCGCTAGGCCATCTCTCCAGCCCAATGACCCTCATGTATTTCACAGACATATAAGTCTCATCTGCAATCAAGCATTTATACCCAATATCCTTCCATGCAAGTATCATCCATTGGAGCCTAGTAAACCTATCTACAGCTCTTAAGAAATGTCATTATGTTGATCTTGTTTTGAATTATAATGGGATATTTTGAATTAGACAAATACATTATTAAAATTAACTTAAACCGCTTCTTTTTACTTTCATTATAGCTACTATATAGAGTAAAACCACGCATGGCTTTCATTTGTAATTTGTTCTGTGTTTTTGTTGGATACATAGATTTTAAAGAACTGTTGTGGGCTTGCACATGGTAGAGAGTGTTTCGCATGTACGCAGGAAGCCCTTGGATCTTACCCTGTCAACACATAAAAAAACCACAGGCATTTCCTCCCAAAGCCCAGGGAACAAACTGCGGAAGAGGAGGCGTGGTAGATTGTAAGGGCTGCAGAGAGATAGGGGTGAATCATGAGACTACAGGAATATAGTCTGGACTCCTGATTGATCAACATGCCTGTGCATACAAGCTTCTCCAACTGGACTATGGGAACCTTGGGTTGTTCTAAATTTGGACATAGATACTTGAAAAATGCACCAATTACCTAATTGTATGACATACTGAGTAACATCAATCTTATCTGCAAACAACTGTGTCATTATATTGTAGAATCCCTTAAAAATAAAAAAAATAATAAAATAAAATAAAAAATAAATGTACCCTTAGATATTTCACTTAACCTACATAAATTTAATTTTCTTATCTCTCAATGACAAACAATTATACCTTTTCCATTGGTTCGATTTGTTTTAAAGATAATGCCTGATCCTCTTTAAGCTTTTAAAACATGGCTTTAAATCAGTGTTGTGATCTCAAAATACTGAGCCCATAATCTATATTCAGGTCCAGTTTTGACCAAGCCCACGTTCCTCAAAGTTCTATAGTTACTGGGATTTGGATGACAGTCTTTTATCCCAGAGAACAATTCCATGAAGTTTTTCTTGTGCTCCCTATTAATCTATTTGCTTTCCACTTATTCTAGGAAGAATACTTAATGTATGAATTCATGCTGTATTGACAGAATGCACAAGACCTGGGGGAGCCCAAGCCAGACAAAAACCCCAGAAACGAGAGGGGAGGTAGCCATGATGTCTCCCTCCCAGCTAAAGAGCTCCTGGCAATTGATAGCTGCTGAGAGCATAACAATGAGATTCCTTTAAGGATGTCCAAGGTTTACCATGCTTCAGTGAATGACCCCAAGCCTAAGAGGATATGGGCAGCACAAACTGGGTTTAATGGGTAAAAAGAAAAATGAAGCACAAAGTTGATTAGGTAGGGAAGAAGGAAGTAGATCTGGGAGAAGCAGGGGGAGGGGACCAAATATATTGTATGACCAAATATATATTGTATAAAAATTTCAAAGAGTTAATAAAAACTTTTAAAAATTTCATTCTTCTACAAGTGGTGATCCAGTTTTGCCAACACCACTTGCTGAAGATGCTGTCTTTCCTCCATTGTGTCTTCTTGGCCCCCTTGTCAAATATGAGGTGGCTGAAATTGTATGAGCTCAGGTTTGGATCTTCAGTTTTAATCCATTGGTCAACTGGTCTGTTTTTGTGCCAGTACCAGGCTGTTTTTATGACTATAGCCCTGTAGTATAGTTTGATGTCTGGTATAGCGATCCCCCCTGTATTGCTCTTTTCACTCAGGGTTGCTTTGGCTATTCGGGGTCTTTTGTTTTTCCATATAGATTTAAGGATTATTTTTTCCAAGCCAGTGAAGAAACCCTTGGGGATATTTATTGGGATCGCATTAACACTCTGTACACACTTTGGGTTAGCTGGACCTGCCCATATTTCAAGGGGGGACAAATTTATTCATGGATTAACATATCATCCCCAAAAACATATGTGCTATGCCAAAGTAACCTACCATAACATTAGTGCTGCTTAAATTCCCATATATCTAATTGCTGTGCCTCATTAGTAGGATTGAAAAGTCCTCTGGACAAACTGTCCAGCCCATGAAAGGAAACAGCCAGATATTGCAGAGTCCAAGTCACAGCTCCAGAAAGAGTGGACTATTTTACTTCTCATCCACCGTGCCCTTTTTCTAAAGCCTAGGAAACAACCTGCGGAAATGAGGGGGCCTGTCGAATGTAAAGGCTGCGATTGGGGGTGAATGGTTGAACTACAGTGATGTAGTCTGGACCCTCTTTGATCAACTTGATTGAACCAAACAACCTGTCACCCCCACTGGATGGTGGGACCCTTGGGTTGTGTGGGGTTGGGCACAACAGCTTGCAGATTGGTTTTGCACGACGGATGCCTGTACTCCTGGATTATCACTTCTAGCTAAAAAATGGAAAAAAACCTGAACGATGCAGGTCAGTTTGGCAGAATGCATGATTGGATGGGGTGGGGGTAGTGGGGAGGGAATGGAAAGGGGAATATGCCTTGATCTGAATTGGAAATGATGTATGGACGCCAAACGCTCCAATAAAAATTAAATAAAAAGCACTTAAAAACAAATGCTTTAAAAAAAAAAAACAAAAAAAAAAAACAGGCATCCTGGCCGAAGCTTGAATCCCAGAACTCAGAAGGTGGATGCGGATGAGATGGATCAAAAGGTAATGACATAGCAACTTCCAGGCCATTCTGGGTTATGGGAGCCTCTCTTCCCCATGCTTCCCCCACCAAGTATTCAGCTTCCTAGACAATCCTAACCAAAAACGTCTGTTTACATTTACCAGGATGAATTTTGTCCCATGACTAAAGGGCCATTGCAAAATGCAGTATTCAGTCTAAGTCTCTTGCATTCCCAACTGCTACTAAGGGAGCCTTGGAAAATCGAGCTTTCACTCGATTTTGATCTATGGGATTGATTCTATTTTAGTTTGCCTCTGTTCTTCTATTTAACATGGAGGCACACTGCTTATTGAACTTTCAGTGAAATCTTGAATAAACACAACTTGAAATGAGTCTACCCTTCTGCAAGTCATAAAGAGATGCTTATATGTCTGGCTTGTTTTCTCAGCTGCAATTTTATGTCATTGTGGTCCAGTTATTTTAATTGTGCCTTGTGCCTCAACAGTAGTAATTATTTTATCTGGAAGCTTATTATTTAGACTTATTCATATTCATCTGTTTTTGTTTCTTATACATTTCACTCAATTAATTTATTTAGTTCAATTTTCTTTTAATTCTTTTAAGGGCTGATTTCCTAGGAATAAATCGTCTCAATGTTGAAAGGAAAATAAAAGAACGAAATGTCTACTTTCCCTCACCCAGCACTAATCAGTATCCACAGTGCCTGCTCACTTCTTACCCCCCTCCCTCCACTCTGGGCCCTTGTCTGATTGAATTGCGATGGGTCTCCTGCTTGATGTCACCATTGCTGCAAGTTGACAAGAGCAATCTTCCAGTGGCCTGAAAGCATTTGTTTCCCTGTTTGTGAACCAACACTGGCTCTTACAGTCTTTCTGCTCCCTTTTCTGAAATGGTCCTTGAGCCATGGGTTTAATATAGGTGTCCTATCCAAGCACACACTCTGAAGCCACTTATTCTCTAGTTTGATGACTGTCAGATGAAGATATTAACTTGCATTTAGGCATTATTTATAAATATGTATTCTATATTTAAAACTGTAAAATAAGACAGCATGTTGTAAAGTATTACTGAGCACAGTTGAACATTGCATTCTGTAATATAGTATTTTTTTTTGTATTCGTAACTCCAAGTTTAGAACTTAAAGTTATAATTTTCTGTTATCATCCTAATGACCAATGCTTCTGTGCTTTAGGGACATCATCAAACACCAGGAATTTAAAAGTGGAGTCTGACTTAAAAGTTATTGTAAAGATAAATAATTTAGCAAAGTAAACACTAGGCAACAATTTCTGAAAAATAGTAACTGTTTAGTATACATTTTCTTTAAATAAAATCATAAAATAACACAAAGACAAGTGTTACATTATTATCTATTGATAATGTATGACAGAATCTATGAGCTCTGGCGGGGAGCAGGGGGGTGTGAGGGGTGGACATGGATGGGGAAATGAGTCTAAATTTGATTAAGAAATGTTGTATGAAATGCACTCAATAAAAATTAACTTAAAAAAAGAAAATTTAATTTTGTCATATTCAGTAACAAATTCTTAACCTAAAATAAAATCTTAGAAAATTATTTTGTCTAATTAATACATAAATTAAATTTTTACAAATTTCATTCAATTTATTTTGATCATATTTAGACCTTTCTCCTATCTGTGCCTTTCACATAGTAAGATCAATTGAGCCACATTTGTACATACATGTCAATAGGTTTGACTAGAACGTGGCTAAAATTATCTCACTGATTAGGGATTTCTGTAATATTCTAATTAATTCTTCTTTTAGAATGTTCTTCTGCTTTAATTATGCATAAAGAATATTCTGAACAATCCTAATTTCCCCAGGTATGTTCAGTTGAATGTCTTTTCAGTGAATTATTCGTATCTCTTTTTTTTATACACAATTATTTTTTGTTTGATATAACTTCTCTGTGAAGAAAGGTAAAAATTGGAGTGTAATTTTCACTTCTTCATGATCTATGAGACAAAATTGTATCACACAGTTTTCTTATTTATTTATTTATTTATTTATTTTATTTATTTATTTATTTATTTATTTATTTATTTATTTATTTTTGAGACAGGGTCTCCCTGTAGCTCTGTAGCTCTGGCTGTCCTGGAACTCACTCTGTAGACCAGACTGGCCTCAGACTCATAGAGATCTGCCTGGCTCTGCCTCTCATACACTTTTCTTAAAAGATACAAACACTAATGAAAACTGCTCAAATATCAGTATTACCGTGAAATTCCTCATTTAAAAATAAGGAGTTTCATTCTATCTAGTTCATGACATCCTGTTTCTTACTATCTTATGTCTTTTAGCTTCTTTCATCTGTCACCATTATCTCTGATGTCTATATCCATGTCGCTAATACTCACTTAAAGATTTACACTGAGGTTTGTGGACTGAGATGACAAGAAGATACATATCAAATGTTACAGTGCTTCTAAGACAAATGATACAGGAAGACTATGCCAGGCAAAGCAATGAAATTAGGTCTTATATTTCATTTTGTGTGTTTAATTTCTGCACACATATGCACACACATTTTGAAGAGATTTCAAACTCAAGGCAAAGAGTTACAGCAGATGCGGTCAATAAAATAAGTTTGTAGTTTTCAATTATGGGTGCCACCTCTTAGTCTCCCTCAACGAGAGGGTCATACTGCTTAACACATTATCATAATTTGGTGGTCTAACTACTTCTTGAAAAAATGCATAAGTGGCCTGTAGCTATACAGTATAGTCTTTTCTGCACTAAAATCTTTAAAATCAGTAAAAATATATTATTTGTTATCAAGATTCCCAATCAATAGTCCAAGACTTTTGTCCCATCACAGCTAGGCTTACATTTATATGTGTGGCAGTTATGTATTAGTGGATAATGTGATAGGACTAAATGTTGTCTTTACTCTACCTGAACCATGAACTCTGCTGATTAAACAACATTTTCATTCACACTGCCTTTCATTCCCTGGTGAGCATCTTTCAAACTGTAACCTCACACCTTGTGCTTCTTTGTCTTCTCAGACCTCACACCAAGAGTTTGGCAATAATAATCACACACTGATTGTTATCCATTCCATTTGTGAAAACCATATGTAATAATTTAAATGATGGAATATTGTTATGGTTAAAGTGAAAGCCATTAGGGTATTGAGAATGAGTGTGGGAAAAGTGAGAATAATGGCAAGAAAGGTAGAAATTAATAAAAATACAATACTGATATATGACATTCTATAAATATGTAAATTCAAAAAAGATAAAACCAAACATGTAGAATATGGTGACAGGTTGTCTTTGATACTTCCTCATTATTCAAGCATATTTTCATGCTAATATTTTTCTTATATCATTATCAAAAGTGCTGGCCCTTAATTTTTCAAATTCCTTCTAATCCACTTTGATGTAATTTCCACATTTTCATTTTCAAATAGTTTTAGAATAACTTTTTTTTTTTTGTCTTTCAGAGACAGAGTCTCCCAGTAACCCCAGCTGCCCTGGAACTCACTATGTAGACCAGGCTGGCCTTGAACTCACAAAGCAGCCTGCCTCTGTCTCCCATGTATTAGAATTTAAAGGTGTATGCTACCACATAACTTTGTAAGACCTTCCATCTTAAAAATCTAATCAATAACTTTCTGACTTCACTTTTGTATGCTACCTTAAGTTTTCTAGAAACAATCATCCTTCCTTAAATAATCATTTCTCAGCTTCCATGAATCTTCAATCATCTACCAAGGTGTCTTCTTTACTATTTCATACCAAACATTTCTTCTTCAACCCAGTGTTCTCCTGATTTTAAGAGTCAGAATATGTCATCATTCTTTACTGCTGCATAGAATTCCATTGTGTAGATGTACCACATTTTCTCTATCCACTCATCAGTTGAGGGACACTTGGTTTGCTTCCAACTCTTTGGTATTGTGAAGAGAGCTGCAATAAACATAGATGTGCATGTAACTCTGTGATAGGATGAGTCTTGTGCGTATATATCCAGGAGTGGTGTGACTGGGTCAAGTGGTAGGCTCTTTTACAGTTTCTTGATAGTTCTTCACAATACTTTCTATAGAGGTTGCATGAGTTTGCATTCCCACCAGCAGTGGATGAGTGTTCCCCTTTCCCCACAACTTCTCCAGTATTCGGTATCCTTTGTTTTCTGGATAATAGCTAGTCTTACTGGAGTAAGATGAAATCTTAAGGTGGTTTTAATTTGCATTTCCTTAATTATTAGTGATGTTGAACACAGGAACTTTGGAGGTAAATGGATGGAACTTGAGGCCATTATGCTAAGTGAAGTAACACAGTCCCAGAAAAACAAACAGCAAATGGAATCCTTCATTTGTGGATGCTAGCACCAAAACCCTAGTTGAAAGGCAAGCTGAGAAAAGTTAGTTATATTTCTTTTTACCTGAAGACAACTACGCTGTTATAATATGAATTCCTTAACGGGCTCTAGAATTAACTGACCACTTATTTTCAGACTTTGTAATTGTGGTATATGTATGGAGGGTATGTATTCATATATTACAGCAATATAAAATTAAAGGGAAAATGTGAAAAAGATAAAAATAAAAAGTCATCACATGAATTACCACATTATATAAAGGGATGCTTCCTTTATCTTCATGTAGATTCTCTAATGTATTTCATCATGTTCAATATCCATAAATTGCACACATGTTGATTTATTTCAAACTGAATGCTTTAGGGAAGTTTTCTACATATACTTGTCCTACAATGGAAATGACATTTCTAATTTGATGATTCATAGCAACCTCTGAGTTAATATACATAATGTGGTTGCTAATCCATATTGAATCATCTACATTTATTTCCTCTCCATTCCTCCTAAAACTGTCATATTGTTTAAATCTGATATAATGGATCATGATAAGTCTAAACTTTCTTTCTCTTATTTTGTTCCTTTAAGAAGCTAGACCTATTTAACTCAGAATAAATTTAGTATCTTTTTGTTCCCTTCTCTCCCCATCTATGACTATACCAGATTAATTTCATGTCACTGATATGTATTTGTATGTGAATTGCATATAAGCTTCCTTTTTTGCACTTCTGTTAATACTTTTGCCCAATTTTCAACTATTCTGCACATTCAATCCATAATAATTATGGAATATTAAAATAGACTATTTCTATTACATTATGTTAGTCATTTAGTTGAGATTTTGACTATTGTTTACCTAAACCTATGTCACTTGTTAAATGTCCAACAGTATTCTGTGTACCACAGGTTTTGAATAATTTATTCCAGACACACTGAACTTGAAGTCTTGTATTATGAAAAGTTTTCACAAAATCCAAGATGGTGTATGCTTTCTTTATCTTTTCCTTTTTTGTTGCTTTTAAATTTATTTTTATTTTATGTGTATGAGAGTTATGGATTCATCTGTGAAAGTTCACCTGTGTCTTACAGTGCCTGCAGAGGACAGAAGAGGCTGTCAGATCTGCTGAAACTGAAGTTATAGCCAGTTGTTAGAGCCACCATGTGAGTACAGGGATTCAAACCCAGGTCTTCTGCAAGAACATCAAGTGCTCTTAACCACTGAGCCATACCTCCAGCCTTTCATTATCTTTTCAAATGATGATTTCCTTGCCATATTTTAAATATTATATCATCCTTAAGTAGACAACTTACCTGAGAACTATATCTCAGTGTTGTCTACTTTTCTAGAAATTTATTATTTACACATTTATTTTTTAAATAATTTTTATTATTTTTATTTTATATGTATGAGTGTATTGCTCACATGTGTGTAAGTGCACCTGAGCCATGCAATGCCTGCAGAGTCAGAAGAAGGCATCAGATTACCCTGGAACTATCTTTCCAGCCACTCATATCATACTTGTTTTCAATGTCTATTTTACTCCTATGAATTATGGGGAAGGGATTTTTAAGACAGGGTCTGCCTGTAGTTCCAACTGTCCTGTAACTTCCTATGTAGACCAGGGTGGACTTGAACTCACGGAAATCCATCTGCCACTGCGAACCAAGTGCTGGGATTAAAGACATGTACCATCATGCTTAGCTTCATATACATTTTTATTATTAAAATAATTTATATACTTCTTTAGACTAGGAATAAAATCCTTTCTTCTCTTTATAATTTTAATGATGTTTTTGTATTTCATACATCATTTTTCAATTCAGTTCAGGCACATTCCCCTTTCTCTTCCTCCCACCCGACGTTCTGCCATAACAGTCTTGCATCTTAGGATACAACAAAGTGTATTGTACTTGACAGATGTGTAATGCAATTTGTATGTTCCTATGCTGAGATCTTAATTGAAATTGAATAAACAGAAATGTTCTTGGATCTTCTGTGTAAATAATTGTCCATCTTCCCGGGTTCGATCCCCAGCACCCACAGGGCGGCTGAGAACCGTCTGAAACTCCAATTCCAGAGAACTCCAGTTCCAGGGGAATCCAACACCCTCTTCTGACCTCCGCGGCATTGCAGGACACGGGTGCACAGACCTACATGCAGACAGTACATTCATACACATACAGAAAAAAATAGAAAAAAAATTGTCCATCTTATGTGTATACATATGATACAAATTAAGAACAGAATTATAAGTGTGTCTCTAACCATAATAAATATGAAAGAAAGGTTTGTAAAAATATCATGGGCTAGTAGTACAAAGGAAGGTAGTGCGATATATCTGTGCTTGTCTTTTCTTTTTTTAATTACTTTTTTTCATTTTTTAACAATAAGTAATAATTTATGAGTACAAGCATCCTTCATGTAAAACCAATTTGCAAGCAGTTGTGCCCAAACCCACACAGCCAGTGGGTCCCACCATCCAGCTTGGGGGGCTTGTATGTTCAATCAAGTTGATCAGATAAGTGTCCAGACTATATTGCTGTAGTTTCACCATTCACCCAATCTCAGCCCTTACATTCTATCACGCCCCCTCTTCTGCTTGTCTTTTCAAAGACCACAAATAAGCTTTTGAGAATTTTTCATTCTCTCTTCGAGAATGGAAAATAAAAATCAGAAAAAAAATTTCAGAGAATGACAAAATCCATTTGTGATTGTAATGAATCATAAGTCCCAACTAGGATGTTTGGTAATAGAAATAAATTCAATTACTCTAGTATAAGCAAGGAAGAATGACCTACAGAACTTTTAGACATGTCTGGGTATTATCTGTCCATAGCTTCATGTATATAAGAGGAGTAACTAGTATTTAATAATATTTGAGAACAGTTTAACCCTTTTTCATTACATTTCCAATTTAGGCAGCTGCTTCCTTACCTTGAAATTTATGATATCAATTAAAATTCGTTAGTTGGCTTAATGAGCTTTAGCTACTATCATGGTCTTGGCTGTATGTTTTCTAAAATGTTTAGGAATATCTACCATTACTTTTCTTATTCTTTAATTCTCTTAAATTTTATATTTTTGTCATAGTTAGAATGTCTTTTTTGGCATTTTTCTTTTTACTCCCTTTGTTTATTCAACAACATTTATTTCCTACCTATCATTTCAGAGGAGTACTTAAAAAATAGCAATAAACATTGTGGACAAAACACCTGCATTCAGAGGCCTAGTCGTAAGTGAAAATCATGAACACAATTAAAAATTACAGATTAAAAATAAATGGCATAATATATTATCTAAGTGAAAATTAAATATATGTAAATCAAAGTTTTTTGACAATTTAAAAGAATAAACTACATGTAATTTAATAATCAAATTAGAACAGATATCAAACAATTATTAGATATGAAAGAAAAGTATGTGAAATATCAGGGGCTGGTAGTAAAAGGAAGGTAGCAAGATAGCATAAATACTTGTCTTTTCAAGGACCAGAAATAGCAAAAGTTTGGGGCTGACTTATTGAGCCTAGCTAACAAGTTGACCATGTTTCAATAACAGGCAGGAACCATTTCACGAATAGCTCGAAGGCCAAAGCAAGAAATTTATAACTTATTATAAGATCTTGTAGAACACTGAGAAAAATGTTCAGGTAAATAACATAGTGGGACTAACATCTTTAAAGAATCTTTTAGTCTGGACCAAAACCTTAGAATTTTATTGAATTGTGTGCTGCTGTCTATGTGGAAGTAAGAAAGTTAAAAGATCAAGGAGCAGTGTGAATATAGGAAGCAGAGTTTGATAAATCGCTCCACATAAGAGAATTGATACTGCAGCCCTGTGTCACTAAATGAAACATTTTGCCCTGGCACTCCTGATGGGTCTTTTACTTTTCCAGTCTTTGATCCTCAGCATGACTGTGCCCTGTCATTCATGTCTCATGCTAATATCAATGGAACAGTGACTTTCTTCTATCAAATCATTTTACATCAATTGCAAAAACTGTACTCTTTCTAAAATTATTCATAGTAGAAAGTAACTATGTCCTTTTACTCAATTTTCTTTGTTCGGTTAACTCCTACAAAAATATATAATTTGGGCATTTAGCATTACTTCCTTTAAGTAAATCTTGGCAGGAAACCTGTTGTCTTTTATCCAGGAAATGTCTCCTTTTTGACTCTGGTTAAATCTTCTATCTATTCATTCTTATATTGCAGTTATGGGAAATGTGTCTCTGAAATCCTCAGTTGTTGCTAAGCATTCATGAAAGTTTGCCTAACAAGGTCTTTCCACTATATTGACCTCTTCGGCCTTTTTTATATTTGAATGCACTCCTTTTATTGATAGTATAAAATTGTTTAAATGGACTTTATATTTAGAGCACTTTTTGGTTCATGATGAAATTTAAATGATAATACAGAGATTAATCACATGGCCCTACTTCTAGCAAATGCAACATAGAGGCTATCATCCTGTCTCACAAGTGCTGTATATTTGTGAAAATTGATGAACCCACATTGACACTTAATTATGGACCCACCCAAAGTCAAATTAATATGAAGGTTCACAGTGGGTGTGTAACATCCTATGAATTTTGACAAATTGGAATGAAATGTATTTATCATGATTGCATTGTACAAAGCACCTTTAGTTCTCTAAATCCCCTCTGTTCCCTGCCTATTCATCCCTCTCTGTACCCAATCCTTAAAAGTTATAGATATTTTTACTATCTCCCCAGGTTTCTTTTAATAAGGATTTTCTTTTATGTTTTTTAAATTTTTTAATTAATTTATTATTTTTTTATATATATGAGTGTACTGTCTGTATGTAGGTTGGTGCTCTTAACTGCTGAGTCATCTCTCCAGCCCCAATTTCCTCAGTTTTGACTTGCCTGGCATATCTTACCGTTAGAATTATTCAGAATGTAACCATTTTACTGCTTTTTAGAATTTCACAAGTATATTTTGATAATTTTAGAAACCTTCCCTTTTTTGGCACCTACCTTACTACCTCTACATGGTTTCTTGAATATATATATATATATATATATATATATATATATATACATATAATTTACTTTAAGGTCTATGGGATCAATTGTGTCTTGTTTAATGCCCTTTGTCAGGTAACATTCACTGGAAAATGTTAACTTACCCAGAGTCTTACCCCTAAAGGAAACTGACTTTCTCCCAGCAACTACCACTTGCCAATAGTTTCTAAGCTAGGGTTGAAGTTTCTTAACCAGTTTCCCACATCTTTGTCTGGATTTTGTCTAGCATGAGCTCATGTGGAATTTCACATGCTATAACCAATGCTGTGAGGTCATATATTGAACTGCCCAGATGTCTGGAATACCATCCTTTCATTGTGGTCAGCTACCACTTCTGGTTTTTACAATCTTTTATGAACCTATCCCACAATTACTCATGATATTCACATATATATAATCTTATATATACCTGGATTTTATTAGTATAATATGTATATAATATATTATATATAATATAATATAAATATACTCTTAGACCTATGTTTCAAATAAGTTACACTGTCTACAATTGACTCTGATTATGGTGTCCTGTTTTGTCAGAATAAAAAAATTAGAATATTATTTTTATAATTTTTTAGTTAATATCGATGTCTAAGTGTTTATCTACACAAGAAGTATCTTTCTGTCTTCTTGGTAAATTTGCTCCATTATCATTTGATACTACCATTTTCTCCATCAGAAATTTCTTTGTTTAGAGTGAATATATCTTCCTTGTTTGGAGTAAATATATCTTTGTACTTTTTAATTTTTTGACAATTGGTAGTTTTATGCATTTAGACCATTTGTAAGTCAATGCCTTAATATGTTTACTTTTAGTATTTTTATTTGCTATTTTTATTTTATCTGTATGAGTGCATTGTCTGTATGTATTTAAGTGCAACTGTGTAGTTCAAAGCCTGCAGAGGAGAGAAGTGGATGTTGAATTCCTTGGAAAGAGAGTTACGGTTATTAGTGGTCATGTGTGCCCTGGGAACTGAACCTGGGTCCTCTACAAGAGCAATCAGTGTTCTTAAACACTGAGTCATCTCTCCAGAACATACATATCATTCCTATTAACTTTATCATTCTATCTTTAACAATACTCTTATTTTATAAATTACCAAGTTGAAGTTAAACTTTAGTAGATATTATATAAATTTCTCATGTCTAATGAACATATTAGATCATTTACAGATTTATATGCCCAGGTTTCTTGGAATTGGATTTTTACTCTTAATTAGTATTTTTCTTACATACTGCTTAGGAATTTCAAGTAAGCATTTCTCTTTTTCTTAGTTATCAGAAATCCTTAGTATTCCTCACTGAAGTTACTTGTTCTCAGCCCTTGCATGTAGTTACATGTTGGCTGTTTCTGGGCTTCATTCAGCACAATGACTCCACTATGGTTCAACACATTCTCCTACAAGTGGATTACATCAATAGAAGCCCAAGCATGTCACAAATCGCCAGAGAATCAAGGACAAGTCCCCATGAGATAACTATCTTAAATGTATTTTTAGCCAACAATCGATAACTTAAACACAAAAAAAATAGAATTTAAAGGCAGAATTAGACAGCAATCAATAGTAGTGGAACATTGATATCACACAATGAACAAAGTATAAATCACCTACAACAAAACCCTCAGTAGATAAACAATGGATTTGAACAGTAACACAAACTGATAAAACCAGATAGATATAGAACATTACCTCCAATACTGATTGATTTCTTGTTCCTTTCAGGCACACATTGGACCTTTTCCAGGAAAGATTTTATTTTAGGGAACAAAATAAGTCTTTATAAATGTTATGGAGAATGAAATCATACCAAACATCATTTCTAATAGCAATGATATGAAACTACTTTTAATAACAGGAAAAATATTAGAAAATTGAAAACTATGTGAAAAATAAATACATGTTCCTTAACAACCAGTGAGATTAAATGTAATTTAAAAATTGGTGATGCTGATAAACATGATTAAAATAATTGTGGATGAAAGCTAGTGGGCAAAGTCTCAATGTGATTATCAGAGAGTGTCTAGCTACTCTCAGGTATCAGAATTAATTAAATATGACTGTACTTCTAATTTGAACCCAGAATGGAAACTGGAAGATGAGCTATAATCTTCCATAAGTCAAAGAGCCCTAACCTAAGAGGTACAATTTTGAGACCCACAAATTCAATTGAATATAAGTAGACTGTCCATATACTTCAGTGAGGGTTTGAGACTGACATTTAGACATGAATTCAAAGTGTTAATGTATGATAGAACCATGCTGTAATTACCAGGCATCAGAAGATCCCTACAATCAGAATATGTGATATTTATTCAAAATGATATAGTACCTGGAAAGATCCAAATGAATTACACGAATGCTACTCTTATAGTGATGAAAAAAATTAGTTGGACACTGGGATTTCTGAAAGTGTATTTATGGGAAAATCCTCTAATTTTCCTGATTTGTAATAGTGAAATATGGAAAGCAACAGCGCATACATTTGCTTAAATTTCAATTAAATGTCTCAAATATTAAATAAATGCAACTCATTTCCTGAAAGAAAATAGGAGCATGATAAGCAGTATGATATAGGAAATATGATCCTTTAATTTACTTTCCTTCTCTAACTACTATATGTATCTACAATACATATAGTATTCTATAATTTATTAAATATAGAAATATTTAATAAAGTTTAGCTCATCATTCTTACCAACTACAACAGTTATTTATCCAATTTGATAAATAAAAGAAATTCACTGCAAACTAGTTTCATGAAATTTTTTTGAAGGACTTTTTCAAACAAGGGAAGTATGCTATTTTGGAGAATCCAGGAAATACAGTGTATTATAGTCATCTGAAGATCATGTTTTGTACCTGAGAAAAACAGGTACAAAATGAATGAATAGGAACATATTCCTAGTCAGAATGACTAGGAACCATAGAAATCAGAAATGCCAAACAATTTTATTGAATTTACATTGAGTACAATACATTTTTAATTTTCAGGTAACAATATTTTCTCCAACTATCTATTCACAACTCGACATCATTACATTAACCCAAATAAATCAGAATCAGAAAAATCAAATGTTTTTGTCATATATGGAATGTAGATTTCAATTTATTGTGTGTGTGTCTTTGTGTGTGTGTGTGTGTGTGTGCGTGTGTGTGTGTGTAAGCCATGAAAGTAGAACAGAGACTTTTACGTAAAATGGGAGTAGGATATCTTTAGGAAGTCAGAGATTGAGTATTGAAAGAGAGACAAATGTAATATTATGATATAAAGGCAAAAGTGTGAGGATTTTGGAGGAAGAAGGTGTCCAGCAATGTTCAGAAAAGGGTAGGGTAGAAAGAGATTAATAAGAACAAGCATGATTACATACATGACTGAAAATGCAATAAGTAAAATCATTACTTTATATATTAATTTAACCAAAAAGTACCTTTTTAAACATTTTTTATTGAAGTTATATGTGTTTCATACATCGTTTCTTAGTCCAATCTAGACCTATTCTATCTTCCATGCCCCCCACCCCACCCGAGTTTATGCACCCTTCTATCTCTGCCCTGTATCTTTTTCTGATTCTTTTCAAAGTTTTGTTAAAGCAGAGGATTATTATCTTTGGCGGAACTTTACTGTTGTGGTCGTTCCCTGTCCCAGTTTCTCTGCTGTTGTTCCCTCCAATCTGAACCACTTCAACATTCCATATATCTGTACACAACTGTATTTTCATATCATATTTCAGGATTCACATTTTTCCTTTTTAAATTTACATTAATCTAAAATATGCCTACATATCTTCCACACATATACCAAGATTAAAAAGTCTAAAAATAAACACAGATGCTTGGATGGTATGCTAATCTGCAAACTGTGGTTTCTCTATAAAGGGTGACAAGTTCTTATTGTGGCTTATAACATCTCCTAACCACTAGAGGACATAAGCTTGTGGCATCTGCTGTGAGTTATTCCTCCAAGGAGAGAGCTAATGGTCAAATGGATTTGGGATATAAAAGACCTGGCTGCCACGGTCGCACAGTATTCCAGGCTGTTGAGGGTAGCTGATATTGACAGAGGAGTCTTGCTTGTCTCAGGGAGACCAATATTTTGCGTATGCTTTAGAGTGGCCTTGGTAACACTCTCTAGCATTTCAGAGGCCAGTTGTACGCTAGCAAGTGACGTCTCATAAACATTTTTTCATGCTCACACCAGGTCTTCAACAACAGGGACTTACTGCCTTTCTCCTTGCATATTCCCACTTATAGGCAAAAGGCCTTTATATTGGGGGGGGGCGGGTTTGAATCCCTGGCCAACATCTCCTAGGCAATAATTCATTGCTGATGCAGAGCTTTCCTGTAGTAATATATTTTGCTTAATTACAACAACTTATAAACACTTTACTATGAATTGGCTCTAGAGAGAAAATATCCTTGCGGATTAGCATACCATCAGAAAATCTATGTTATGCTCACAGATTAGATTGACATAAAAGTTAGTACTACTTAAATGCCTGTACATCCAATAGCTTGTGCTTTGTTATGACTAAAAAGGGTATCACTGGAAAGCTGTCAACCCATGGAGGAAACAACTGAGACAGACTGGAGTCCAAAATGACAACTCCAAAGAATAGACTGTTTTCTTCTCACCCACTTGTGCCCCCTTTCCCAAAGCCCAGGGAACAACTGCGGAAGAGGAGGCATGGTAGATTGTAAGGACTGCGGAGAGATAGGGGTGAATCATGAGATACTAGGAATATAGTCTGGACCCTGATGATCAACATGCCTGTGCATACAGCTTCTCCAACTGGACTATGGGAACCTTGGGTTGTTTCAAATTTGGACATAGATATTTGCAAAAATGAACTGCGGCATCCACCTTTGCGTCTGCCACACCCATCCAGTATCGCCTGTATAAAGTAATATGAAAAATCATGTCAAGGCAGGCGGGGGAGCAAGTTCCTACGTGCTTGACCGCCCTGGAGGTCCTGGCAGAACACTCGGCTAATATCACCCCTGAGATTGAGATGTCTCCTTAGGATTTAGTTTTTTTGGTGTTGGACTTAGCATAACTGAGCACAAAAGATCTTTCTTAGGCCAGCTTATAGATACAAATAAATTATTTAAATGTGCCAATACTGGCAATTAAATGCCTCTCTTGGGCACAGGGTTTTTTTCCTGGCAGCAACGAATTTTTGTAAATCTTAAGTAATAGATCTCTCTCGTAATATATATTGTAATGTAAAGACCTGTGCTAAACTGGAAAACAAAACATTTATATAGAGGGTATGTCTCTATGACGGTCTCTAAAGAAAAAAAAAAAGTCCCAGTGATATGTGTAGCAAAGAAAAAATACATCATTCCACTTAAATAAAGTAAAAACTCCTCTTTTACAATCAAAATAAAAAGATTCTTTAATCCCATTTCTCTATTTAAGTAAAGAGGCAGATTAAACAGTTTTCCTAGCTTTATGCAGTCACTAAATGTCTGAGTCCTGACACTCCCAGCAAAGCCAGACAGAAACTAATTACATTACACCAGCCAATATCTGACAAAAAACAAAACTGTTAGCTGGAATCAAGCAGTGTAAACGGCTCTTAGTTTTCAGTAAAGATTAAACTTTAAATTAGCAGTTAGAGTTAGAAAAACTAATAGGTAACTTAGGATATTATAGGAATAAGGTTTTTACTTTAATAGAAACTTAAAAGAAACTATTAACTTTAGGATATCAAGATATGTTTACTCTAGATTTAGGATAAAGATTTAAGGTCAATATCTGCTGCTAAAGAACTTTGTACTGTGACATAGTAATTACTACTCGGTGTGCTGTGACTTTTCAATTATGACTTGTAAACTATTGATGTTCCTTTTTCTTCTTAAATGTTATTTCCTTGGTAAAGGTTATCTTAAGATTTCTACATTTTACTTCAAAGAAAGTTCATTTCCTAACTAAACTTTGTGATGTTTTAGTTTCCTGCTCTGTGTGCTCTGTATCTCAGTTAATGTGTAAATCTTGACTTTTTTTACCTACCTATGTAATTGTGAAGCTTTGCCAAATCCTTTGTTCTGCCCTCTCCTAAGACTACTATATAATCACTGCCCCAGTTCAATAAAGTGCTGCGGATTCAGAAAACTTCTCTTAGTTTTTCTTTCTGTACACCATTCACCGACCCTGTGTTTTTCCTGCCAAGAGGATCCTGGAAGCCCATGACCCCCGGAGGGCCAGTCGGTAGCAGGTGGCGCCCAAACAGGGACCCTTGACAGGTAATCTTTCTCTCTTTTCTTCCTTCTTTCCCAAAACACAGGAAGGTTCTCGCCAGAGCGCCGCGGGCTCGCTGATAAAGGATCATCGGTTAAGTGTGAGTAATCGTTGGAACCATGGGGCACAGTGAGTCAAAACAAGAAAATATGTTTCTTTCTGTTTTTAAACATATGTTGGCAGAAAAAGGACTAATAGTTTCAGAAAAGACATTGAAGGATTTCTTAGATTTTATTAAGAAAGTTAGTCCTTGGTTTCCGGAGGAGGGCACTCTAGCTTTACCAGATTGGAAAAAAATTGGCAAAGAAATGAGAGAACATGTGTAAACACATGGTGAGGGGGAATTCCCTCATTATGCATATCCACTTTGGTTGCAAATAAAAGAACTGTTAACTAATGGATCGGATTTTGAGGGACTTGTACATGAAACATCTAAAAATAAAGAACAGAAAAATGAGGAAGGAAAGTCACTACAATCCCTTACCTCTACAGAGGGGGGATCAGGCTCAAATCTTCAAATAACAAAAAGAGACCAGGGGTCAAAGACGAGTTTTTTTGAGGGTGAAGGTGACTTTAACTCAGAAAGTGAAAATAAAAATTATGGACCACCAGAGGACTGGAGCGATTGGGATGATTGTCCTTTTGCTAATCCCCCTCCCTCCGCTCCCCCCTCATCATCGGGATGGTCCTCTATTCCTCAGCATCTATGGCACACAGGATGGATGTGTGCAGATTACACCCCTATGATGGCCTTTCCTGTTAGAAAGACTAGTGATAAAAACCAGGAAGGAAAAAGAAAAAAGTGGCCTGCACCTGCCTTCACTACTCTCCCTTCTGGTTTCCAAAGTGCTATGACAGAGGCAAAAAGAAATGGGGATTGTTCTTTTACTTTCCCTGTAGAAGAGGCTGATGGGGAGCCTGTTTGGGAGCCTCTTCCTCTTAAGGTCCTAAAAGAACTGCAATCAGCAATCAAGGCCTCTGGGCCCACCGCACCATATACTATTCAGGTGTTAGAAATGGTAGCCAGTCATTGGTTAACTCCTGGCGACTGGCATCAAACTGCCAAAGCCACTCTAAGCCCAGGGGACTATGTGCTGTAGAGAACTGATTATAAATATAGATCTAAACAGACTATAGCCCAATTTCAAAAGAAGAGAGGCCCTAAGCCAACTATGGATATGCTTTTAGGAACAGGGAACTTTGCTACTAATCAGTCACAGACTAAAATTGCCAGGGACGTTCTAGAAGCGGTTACCACCAATGCTCTAGAGTCCTGGAAGAAGTTGCCTCCTCCAGGAACCAAGGGATCCACCCTATCAGGGATAAAACAAGGAAATGAGGAGCCTTATCAAGAGTTTGTTTCTAGGCTTGAGGAAACTATTCACAGAATATTGCCACAATCAGAAGGGACAGATATCTTACTTAAACAATTGGCATGGGAAAATGCCAATACTCTCTGTCAGGATCTCATAAGACCTGTCAGGAAAACAGGGACTCTGCAGGACTTTATAAAAGCCTGTGTTGATGCCTCACCAGCAGTAGTCCAGGGTATGGCTTTTGCTGCAGCGATGAAGGGACAGACATATAGCGCCTATGTGAAAAAGACTTATGGAGGAGGGCAAGGATCCTCCGAGCCCACATGTTTTAAATGTGGGGAGACAGGACACATACAGAGAGCTTGCCCTAATGGGGTGAAAGGAGATAAGAGGGGACCCGCTCCTGGGCTGTGTCCCCGGCGCCAGAAAGGCAGGCATTGGAAGAGTGAATGTAGATCTAAGTTCCACAAGAACAGGACTCCTCTTCCAAGGGAGGGAGAAAAAAAAAAAGGGAAAAGGTGCCAAAAAACTAGATTTGGGGCAGCCTCTCAGCTCCGTAGAAAGAGAGGAGAGTGAGGAGGTTACTCAGGGGTTAAACTCTGGAACTCCTGAATTGACTGTTCATGATTTACCCAGGGCAACATTGGGAAGTGCAGGGCTGGACTTCTCTGTCTGCCAGGATTTTGTCCTCAGCAGATGGAGTGGCTTTAGTCCCCACTTCCACACTGGGAACTCTGCCACGGGGGACTGTGGGTTTGATAATTGGTCGTAGCTCAAATTATAATAAAAATTTTGAAGTTTTACCTGGTGTTGTGGACTCTGATTTTACTGGTGAAATAAAAATTATGGACAGGCCTTTAAAAGAGACAATTCAATTACATAAAGGACAAAGAATAGCTCAATTATTGTTACTACCTTATGTAAACTTGTCAAATCCAATTTTAAAACAAAAAAGAGATCAGGGTCAGTTTGGATCTTCTGATGTGATAGCTTGGGTCCAAGATTTAAATAAAAGCCGACCCTTTAAAATTATAAAAATAATTGAAAAATGTCTTAAAGGTCTTTTAGATACAGGAGCTGACAAGACTTGTATAGCAGGACAAGACTGGCCATCGTCTTGGCCTTCTCAGAATACTTTTTCTTCCCTAACAGGACTGGGCTCAGTTTCCAATGTAGCTCAAAGTTCTCAACTCTTAAAGTGGAAACTTGATGGAAAGACAGGCTTTATTCAGCCTTATGTCATTCCTTCCCTGCCCTTTTCCTTGTGGGGCAGAGATATTATGAGTGACATGAATCTTAAATTAGTGACTTCAGACAACTTAAACGAACAGTGTTTTTCATAGGGGCCATTGGAAGCTCTTTATGTGCAAATAAAATTGATTAGAAATCAGATGAGCCTGTATGGCTTAACCAATGGCCCTTGACAGAAGAAAAAATACAGGCTATTAAACAATTAATAGAGAAACAACTTCAAAAAGTACATATAGAGGAAAGTAATAGTCCCTGGAACACCCCAATATTTGTTGTTAAAAAAAATCAGGCAAATGGAGACTATTACAAGATCTCAGAGCTGTAAATGCTACTATGGTAGACATGGGAGCCTTACAGCCGGGGCTTCTGTCCCCGGTGGGGGTCCCAAAAGGATGGGACATAATTATAATAAATTTACAAGACTGCTTTTTTACAATCCAATTGCATACAGAGGATTGTAAGAAATTTGCTTTTAGTGTGCCATCAGTAAATTTTAAAAGGCCTTATAGGAGATATCAGTGAAAAGTTTTGCCTCAAGAAATGAAAAGTAGTCCAACTTTATGTCAAAAATTTGTAGATCAGGCTTTACTAGCCACTAAAAAACAGTATCCTGTTGCATATATTCTCCATTACATGGATGATATATTATTGGCTCATCCCTCAGATTATACTAATCAACAAATGTTACAATTTACTTTACAACAATTAACTTCATTTGGATTGGTAATAGCCCCAGATAAAGTACAGAAAAATAAGCCTTTAAGTTATTTGGGACAATATATTTATTTTTTTTCTTTTTTAAAATTTTTTTATTAATTTTATTTATTTCTGTATGTGTATGAATGTACTGTCTGCATGCAAGTCTGTTCACCCGTGTCGTGCAATGCCGCAGAGGTCAGAAGAAGGTGTCAGATTCCCCTGGAACTGGACTTCTCCTGGAATTGGAGTTTCAGATGGCTCTCGGCCACCATGTGGGTGCTGGGGATCGAACCTGGGTCCTCTGAAAGAGCGTCGGCGCTCCTAACCGCTAGGCCATCACTCCAGCCCGGGACAATATATTTATAATGATTATATTAGTAATTAAAAAATGTCAATACGCCTTGATAAAATGTGTACCTTAAATGATTTTCAAAAATTATTAGGTAATATTAATTGGATCAGGCCTCATTTGAAAATTACTTCTGGGGAACTTAGCCCTCTGTTTCAAATATTGCATGGGGACTCAAACCCAAAGTCTCCCAAAAAAGTAACACCAGAGGCCTTACAGGACCTGGCTAAAATTGAATCTCAACTTGACCAAGCTAGAGTAAAACAATTGTCTTATACAGATACTTGGGACTTAATAATTTTTAAAACTCCATATACTCCTACGGGGTGTTTATGGCAATCAGGAATATTAGAATGGATATATTTGCCACATATGCAACCTAAAATGTTAGCATCTTACCCTTATATGTACTCCCTGATAATAACCAAAGGTAGACAATGATCTAAAAAACTTTTTGGAAAAGAAATGCATAACATAATAATTCCTTATAATAAAAAACAATTTGGGATATACAGGCACATGGCTGCCTCTGCTGCACAGTATTTCCAGGCAGGTGAGGTGTAGCTGGTGCTGACGGTGGAGTCTTGCTTGACTCAGGGGGACCCATATTTGCTTTTATTGGTTTAGTGGCCTTTGGTAACACTCTCTGGCATTCCAGAGGCCATCTGTACACTTGCATGTGTGGTCTCAAAACTCCCTCCCATGTTAACATCGGGTCTTTGGCGCAGGGTCTTATCGCCTCTCCTCCTGCGGTATCCCAAGTTAGGGGCAAGGAGCCTTACCTTTTGTGGGGTCTCTTGGATCCCCTGGCCAACACCCCCTGGTAGAACAATCCATTGCTATGTCAGAGCTCCTGCATTAAAATACTTTGCCTAAGTGCATACCCAAGGACTTTAGTAATGATATTTGGTTCTGAACAGAGTATAATCCTTTTCACAGTCTTAGGTCTATTAGCAATTAAAGAAGGATTTTACCGGTTTATAAGAGATTACTCTACAATTGGCTAGTGCTCTCTCCTCCTTGGAGGAATAACCCATGGCTGATGCCACAAGCCTTCATCCCCACAGGTTAGGAGATGTTATAAGCCACAGTAAGACGCCTGTCATATTTATCAGGGGGTAAAAATGTAATACAGGGATTAACATATCATCCAAACATATGTGTCTATGCCAAAGTAATCTACCATAACTATTAGTGCTGCTTAAATACCTATATATCTAATTGCCTGTGCTTCATTAGTAGGATCGAAAGGTTACTCCTGAACAAACTGTCAGCCCATCAAAGGAAACAGCCAGAATTGACCAGAGTCCAAGTCAACAGCTCCAGAGAGAGAGGACAGTTTTACTTCTCATCCACCTGTGCCCCTTTTCTAAGCCTAGGGAACAATCTGCGGAAGAGGGGGCGTGGTAGAATGTAAAAGCTGTGATTGGGGTGAACGGTGAAACTACAACGATGTAGTCTGGACACTCATTTGATCAACTTGATTAAACAAACAACCTGTCACCCCCTCCCCCACTGAATGGTGGGACTGTGGGGGTTTGGGCACAACAGTCTGTAGTTTGGTTTTGCACGAAGGATGCTTATACTCATGGATTATCACTTATAGCTAAAAAATGAAAAAAAAAAACCTGAAAGATGCAGGACAGTTATGGCAGAATACATGATCTGGGATGGGTGGGGGTGGGGGGGAAGGGAAAGGGAAATATGCCTGATCTGAATTGGAAAATGATGTACGAAATGCACAAACCATCAATAAAAATTAAATTAAAAAAATAATAATAAAAAACAATTTGAGATATTGTTAACAGAAAGTGAAGATTGGAGTATAGCCTTACAAGGTTTTACAGGTCAAATTCAATACCATTATCCAAAACATCCTCTAATTGAGTTTTATAAGGAAACAAAAATATTTTTTCCCTCTAGATATTTGCAACAGCCCTTAGAGGCTGCTCTTTGCACTTTTACAGACGGGTCATCTAATGGAAAGTTTGCGGTTTACATACCAGATCATGAACCTCTGGTAGGACAGGCCAAGGAAAAACTCTCTTTGCAACAGGCAGAAATAAAAACAGTAATTTTGGCTTTTCAAACCTATACAGAAAAATTTAATCTTTTTACAGATTCAAAATTTGTGGTTAGTATATTCCCAGCTATAGAGACAGCCCTGCTGTCTGAAAATTCGCATATCTTGCCTCATTTACAAATACTTCAAAAGTTAATTAAAGATCAAACACAAAAATTTTATATAGGCCACATACGTGGACATTCTAATTTGCCAGGACCTTTGAGTAAGGGAAATGAGATGGCTGATGCTTTGACTAAAAATTTGGCTATAAGTGTGCTAGAGGTGCAAGAAAGTCATGATTTACATCATCAAAACGCGCTAACATTAAAAAAAATGTTTAAAATAACTAAAAAACAAGCTAAACAAATAATAAAAAATTGTGGGACGTGCCCCCCTGTTTATCATCCACCGAAAATGGGGGTCAAAAACGGGGACTTAAAGCTCTTATTTTATGGCAGATCAATGTAACACACATCCCTAAATTTGGAAAGCTTGCCTTTGTTCATGTGACAGTAGATACATATTCCCATATGGTCTATGCGTCTGCTAGAACTGGAAAAGCAGTTAAGGATGTAACTCAACATTTAATACAAAGCTTTATGCTTATGGACATGCCACAAAAATTAAAGACTGATAATGCCCCTGCTTATACATCAAAAGCCTTAGCAACTTTCTTACAATAATGGAAAATTGCCCATACTACAGAAATTCCTTATAATCCTCAAGGACAAACAATAAAAAAAAAAAAAAGGCATGACTTAACAAATGATGAGAAAAGTAAGAATTTGTATTTTTAAGTCTTATGATTTGATTTTTAAGGATCTGATGTTTTTTTTTTTTTTTTTTTTTTTTTGTTTTGTCCTTGAGGATTATAAGGAATTTCTGTAGTATGGGCAATTTTCCATTGTTGTAAGAAAGTTGCTAAGGCTTTTGATGTATAAGCAGGGCATATCAGTCTTTAATTTTTGTGGCATGTCCATAAGCATAAAGCTTTGTATTAAATGTTGAGTTACATCCTTAACTGCTTTTCCAGTTCTAGCAGAACGCATAGACCATATGGGAATATGTATCTACTGTCACATGAACAAAGGCAAGCTTTCCAAATTTAGGGATGTGTGTTACATTGATCTGCCATAAAATAAGAGCTTTAAGTCCCCGTTTTTGACCCCCATTTTCGGTGGATGATAAACAGGGGGGCACGTCCCACAATTTTTTTATTATTTGTTTAGCTTGTTTTTAGTTATTTTTAACATTTTTTTTTAATTTTAGCGCGCTTTTTGATGATGTTAAATCATGACTTTCTTGCACCTCTAGCACACTTCATAGCCAAATTTTTAGTCAAAGCATCAGCCATTCATTTCCCTTACTCAAAGTCCTGGCAAATTAGAATGGCCACGTATGTGGCCTATATAAAATTTTTGTGTTTGATCTTTAATTAACTTTTGAAGTATTTGTAAATGAGGCAAGATATGCGAATTTTCAGACAGCAGGGCTGTCTCTATAGCTGGGAATATACTAACCACAAATTTTGAATCTGTAAAACAGATTAAATTTTTCGTATAGGTTTGAAAGACCAAAAAATTATCGTTTTTTATTTCTGCCTGTTGCAAAGAGAGTTTTTCCTTGGCCTGTCCTACCAGAGGTCATGATCTGGTAATAAACCAAACTTTCCCTTAGATGACCCGTCTGTAAAAGTGCAAAGAGCAGCCTCTAAGGGCTGTTGCAAATATCTAGAGGGAAAAAATTATTTTTGTTTCCTTATAAAACTCAATTAGAGGATGTTTTGGATAATGGTTTGAATTTGACCTGTAAAACCTTGTAAGGCTATACTCCAATCTTCACTTTCTGTTAACAATATTCAAATTGTTTTTTATTATTATTTTTTTAATTAATTTTTATTGATGGTTTTGCATTTTCGTAATCATTTTCCAATTCAGATCAGGCATATTTCCCTTTCCCTTCCCCCCCCCCCCACCCATCCCAGATCATGTATTCTGCCATAACTGTCCTGCATCTTTCAGGTTTTTTTTTTTTTTTTCATTTTTTAGCTATAAGTGATAATCCATGAGTATAAGCATCTTCGTGCAAAACCAAACTACAGACTGTTGTGCCCAAACCCCCCAGTCCCACCATTCAGTGGGGGGAGGGGGTGACAGGTTGTTTGTTTAATCAAGTTGATCAAATGAGTGTCCAGACTACATCGTTGTAGTTTCACCGTTCACCCCAATCACAGCTTTTACATTCTACCACGCCCCCTCTTCCGCAGTGTTCCCTAGGCTTAGAAAGAGGGCACAGGTGGGATGAGAAGTAAAACTGTCCTCTCTCTCTGGAGCTTGACTTGGACTCTGGTCAATTCTGGCTGTTCCTTTCATGGGCTGACAGTTTGTTCAGGAGTAACCTTTCGATCCTACCTAATGAAGCACAGGCAATTGAATATATAGATATTTAAGCCAGCACTAATAGTTATGGTAGGTTACTTTGGCATAGACACATATGTTTGGATGATATGTTAATCCACTGTATTACATTTTTACCCCCTGATAAATATGACAGGCGTCTTACTGTGGCTTATAACTCTCCTAACCTGTGGGGTGAAGGCTTGTGGCATCAGCCATGGGTTATTCCTCCAAGGAGGAGAGAGCACTAGCCAATTGTAGAGTAATCTCTTATAAACCGGTAAAATGCCTTCTTTAATGACTAATAGACCTAAGAACTGTGAAAAAGGATTATACTCTGTTCAGAAACCAAATATACATACTAAAGTCCTTGGGTATGCACTTAGGCAAAGTATTTTAATGCAGGAGCTCTGACATAGCAATGGATTGTTCTACCAGGGGGATGTTGGCCAGGGGATCCAAGGACTCCCACAAAAGGTAAAGGCTCCTTGCCCCTAACTTGGGATACCTGCAGGAGGAGAGGCGATAAGACCCTGCGCCAAAGACCTGATGTTAACATGGGAGGGAGTTTTGAGACCACACATGCAAGTGTACAGATGGCCTCTGGAATGCCAGAGAGTGTTACCAAAGGCCACTAAACCAATAACGCAAATATGGGTCCCCCTGAGTCAAGAAGACTCCACCTGCAGCACCGTACACCTCACCTGCCTGGGAATACTGTGCAGCGAGAGGCAGCCATGTGCCTGTATATCCCAATTGTTTTTTATTTAAGGATTATTATGTTATGCATTTCTTTTCCAAAAGTTTTTTAGATCATTGTCTACCTTTGGTTATTATCAGGGAGTACATATAAGGGTAAGATGCTAACATTTAGGTTGCATATGTGGCAAATATATCCATTCTAATATTCCTGATTGCCATAAACACCCCGTAGGAGTATATGGAGTTTTAAAAATTATTAAGTCCCAAGTATCTGTATAAGACAATTGTTTTACTCTAGCTTGGTCAAGTTGAGATTCAATTTTAGCCAGGTCCTGTAAGGCCTCTGGTGTTACTTTTTTGGGAGACTTTGGGTTTGAGTACCCATGCAATATTTGAAACAGAGGGCTAAGTTCCCCAGAAGTAATTTTCAAATGAGGCCTGATCCAATTAATATTACCTAATAACTTTTGAAAATCATTTAAGGTACACATTTTATCAAGGCGTATTGACATTTTTTAATTACTAATATAATCATTATATAAATATATTGTCCCGGGCTGGGAGATGGCCTAGCAGGTTAGGAGCCGCGACGCTCTTTCAGAGGACCAGGTTCGATCCCCAGCACCCACATGGTGGCCGAGAGCCATCTGAAACTCCAATTCCAGGAGAAGTCCAGTTCCAGGGGAATCTGACACCTTCTTCTGACCCTCTGCGGCATTGACGACACGGGTGAACGACTTGCATGCAGACAGTACATTCATACACATACAGAAATAAATAAAATTAATAAAAAAATTTTAAAAAAGAAAAAAAATAAATTATTGTCCCAAATAACTTAAAGGTCTTATTTTTCTGTACTTTATCTGGGGCTATTACCAATCCAAATGAAGTTAATTGTTGTAAAGTAAATTGTAACATTTGTTGATTAGTATAATCTGAGGGATGAGCCAATAATATATCATCCATGTATGGAGAATATATGCAACAGGATACTGTTTTTAGTGGCTAGTAAAGCCTGATCTACAAATTTTTGACATAAAGTTGGACTACTTTTCATTTCTTGAGGCAAAACTTTTCACTGATATCTCCTATAAGGCCTTTTAAAATTTACTGATGGCACACTAAAAGCAAATTTCTTACAATCCTCTGTATGCAATTGGATTGTAAAAAAGCAGTCTTGTAAATTTATTATAATTATGTCCCATCCTTTTGGAACCCCAACCGGGGACAGAAGCCCGGCTGTAAGGCTCCCATGTCTACCATAGTAGCATTTACAGCTCTGAGATCTTGTAATAGTCTCCATTTGCCTGATTTTTTTTAACAACAAATATTGGGGTGTTCCAGGGACTATTACTTTCCTCTATATGTACTTTTTGAAGTGTTCTCTATTAATTGTTAATAGCCTGTATTTTTTCTTCTGTCAAGGGCCATTGGTTAAGCCATACAGGCTCATCTGATTTTTAATATTTTATTTGCACATAAAGAGCTTCCAATGGCCCCTAAGAAAAACACTGTTCGTTTAAGTTGTCTGAAGTCACTAATTTAAGATTCATGTCACTCATAATATCTCGCCCCACAAGGAAAAGGGCAGGGAAGGAATGACATAAGGCTGAATAAAGCCTGTCTTTCCATCAAGTTTCCACTTTAAGAGTTGAGAACTTTGAGCTACATTGGAAACTGAGCCCAGTCCTGTTAGGGAAGAAAAAGTATTCTGAGAAGGCCAAGAGGATGGCCAGTCTTGTCCTGCTATACAAGTCTTGTCAGCTCCTGTATCTAAAAGACCTTTAAGACTTTTTTCAATTATTTTTATAATTTTAAAGGGTCGGCTTTTATTAAATCTTGGACCCAAGCTATCACATCAGAAGATCCAAACTGACCCTGATCTCTTTTTGTTTTAAAATTGGATTTGACAAGTTTACATAAGGTAGTAACAATAATTGAGCTTTCTTTGTCCTTTATGTAATTGAATTGTCTCTTTAAAGGCTGCCATAATTTTTATTTCACCAGTAAAATCAGAGTCCACAACACCAGGTAAAACTTCAAAATTTTTATTATAATTTTTATGACCAATTATCAAACCCACAGTCCCCCGTGGCAGAGTTCCTAGTGTGGAAGTGGGGACTAAGACTCCATCTGCTGAGGACAAAATCCTGGCAGACAGAGAAGTCCAGCCCTGCACTTCCCATGTTGCTCTGGGTAAATCATAAAGTCAATTCAGGAGTTCAGAGTTTAACCCCTGAGTAACCTCCTCACTCTCCTCTCTTTCTACGGAGCTGAGAGGCTGCCCCAAATCTAGTTTTTTGGCACCTTTTCCTTTTTTTTTTCTCCCTCCCTTGGAAGAGGAGTCCTGTTCTTGTGGAACTTAGATCTACATTCACTCTTCCAATGCCTGCCTTTCTGGCGCCGGGGACACAGCCCAGGAGCGGGTCCCCTCTTATCTCCTTTCACCCCATTAGGGCAAGCTCTCTGTATGTGTCCTGTCTCCCCACATTTAAAACATGTGGGCTCGAGGATCCTTGCCCTCCTCCATAAGTCTTTTTCACATAGGCGCTATATGTCTGTCCCTTCATCGCTGCAGCAAAAGCCATACCCTGACTACTGCTGGTGAGGCATCAACACAGGCTTTTATAAAGTCCTGCAGAGTCCCTGTTTTCCTGACAGGTCTTATGAGATCCTGACAGAGAGTATTGGCTTTTTCCCATGCCAATTGTTTAAGTAAGATATCTGTCCCTTCTGATTGTGGCAATATTCTGTGAATAGTTCCTCAAGCCTAGAAACAAACTCTTGATAAGGCTCCTCATTTCCTTGTTTTATCCCTGATAGGGTGGATCCCTTGGTTCCTGGAGGAGGCAACTTCTTCCAGGACTCTAGAGCATTGGTGGTAACCGCTTCTAGAACGTCCCTGGCAATTTTAGTCTGTGACTGATTAGTAGCAAATTCCCTGTTCCTAAAAGCATATCCATAGTTGGCTTAGGGCCTCTCTCTCTTTTGAAATTGGGCTATAGTCTGTTTAGATCATATATTTATAATCAGTTCTCTACAGCACATAGTCCCCTGGGCTTAGAGTGGCTTTGGCAGTTTGATGCCAGTCGCCAGGAGTTAACCACCTGACTGGCTACCATTTCTAACACCTGAATAGATTGGTGGGTGGGCCCAGAGGCCTTGATTGCTGATTGCAGTTCTTTTAGACCTTAAGAGGAAGAGGCTCCCAAACAGGCTCCCCATCAGCCTCTTCTACAGGGAGAAGTAAAAGAACAATCCCCTTTTCTTTTTGCCTCTGCACATAGCACTTTGGAAACCAGAAGGAGGTAGTGAAGGCAGGTGCAGGCCACTTTTTTCTTTTTCCTTCCTGGTTTTATCACTAGTCTTTCTAACAGGAAAGGCCATCATAGGGGTGTAATCTTTACGCACACATCCCTCCGTGTGCCATAGATGCTGAGTGAAATAGAGGACCATCCCGATGATGAGGGGGGGAGCGGAGGGAGGGGGATTAGCAAAAGGACAATCATCCCAATCGCTCCAGTCCTCTGGTGGTCCATATTTTTTATTTTCACTTTCTGAGTTAAAGTCACCTTCACCCTCAAAAAAACTCGTCTTTGACCCCTGGTTCTTTTGTTTATTTGAAGATTTTGNTATTGGTTATTAATCATCTAAATGCTGATTCACAGAAAAATACTGCCTCTATGCGACATTGGGGAGGATTTAAACAAGAACAACTCCCCTCAGTTTATTAAAAAGATCTATTGTCTGGGACCTGGAAGGGCCCCAATGTCTTAATTTCCTCTGGAAGGGGGTATGCATGTGTGTTCCCACAGGATGCCGACTCCCCCATCTGGATCCCAAATCGGCTCATCCGCCCGGCCTCTCACAAAACAACAACAACAAAAACAAAAACAAAAATAAAAAAGGCAAAAGCCAAAATGCAAAGGCTGACTCTAACTCCGAGAGCAATACCGACTTGGAGCCAGCTGGAACGTCTGACAAAGAAAGCAAAGGCGCTCGTGACTGCCCAACAGAAGCCGCTAAAACCTGAGTTTATTTTCCTTGCTGTATTATCTTTAATTGCTGCTCAAACTGTTGCTGTATCTGGGAAAAGTTACTGGACATATATACCAAAGCCCCCCTTAATTCATCCTGTGGGCTGGCTTGACTCAGATTATATAAAGGTATTGACTAATGATACTGATCTGCTTGGGGGAACTCAGGACTATTGTAAAAGGCCTAATAGTTCTGCTTTATTAAATTTTGAAGGGAGATCTGCTTGGCTCTACATGGGTATCCCCCATTAGGATGTTTGCCTGTGAATTATCGGATTTTCCTTACTGATTCACCTGATCCGGCATCAGTGGACCCAAAGTATGGGCCTAGATTTATTTGGGAATTACAAATGATGACTTTAGGATATCAAACAAATAATAAGACTTTTCAAAATGCTCCTTTTATACCACTATCTGATTGTACAAAATAATATCCTGATAAAAATCAATTCTAGAACAGCCACCCTAATGCTCATCCTCAGTGGCTTTCCTGTGGTTTTAAGTATAAACCTACTTCAAGACACATTCCCAGGAAAACTAATGTGGAGGTCTGAGACTTTTCTCTTTCAGGGATCCATGACTACACTTCATACTTTAAAAGATTAAGTGATGCCAGCATAACAATGTATAAAAATTATACAAATAAAAATAACACACTAAAATTATAAAGATAGTTTTCCCCAGGGTATGTAGAACCAATTTGGGTTGCCAGGGACCCTCTTAAAAATGTCACTACCACTCACTATAATCTTTTTAAACTAGCAACAAGTGCGAATATAATTTTACAAAAAAACCCCACTGACAGATTTCTTGTTTCTTTAACTACCCATGCTTGTGTATCTTATCCTTTTGCTATGTTATTAGGCTCCAATTCTCAAGTAAAAATTACACATGTTGACAATTCATATCTTATTAATTGTACTGCTTGTAAACTTACCAATTGTATTAATTCTGTTGTGGCTAAACAATATCCTGTAATAATTCTGGTAAAAAGACCACCTTATGTCATGCTTCCTGTTGATTTACAACAGGACCCTTGGTATGAAAATACTGCTTTATACACTTTAGAAACACTTAATGCTCTTTTGAGACCAAAAAGATTTGTAGCTGCTCTTATTTTGGGAATAACTGCTCTTATTACAATCATGACTTCTTTTGCTGTATCAACCACTACTTTAGTAAAAAAAATGCATACAGCTCATTTTGTAAATGATATAAATAAAAATATTTCAGTTGCCCTTACAAAACAATCCATTATAGATAAAAAGCTAGAGTCAAAAATAAATACTTTAAAAAAGTAGTTTTGGCCCTTGGACAGGATATAACAAATATTATAACTAAAATAAAAACTAGGTGTCATGCCTCTTTTCAATATATTTGTGTCACCCCCCCTACCTTATAATACTTCACACCAATAAAAAAAAGTTAAAAACTACCTTCAAGATGTCTAAAAAGATACTGGCATTACTCATAATTTGGACGACCTACAAAAAGATATTACTGCCATGAGCAAGGCCCATTTGGATAATGATAAATTGAAAGCTCTAGTGACTGGTCTTAAAAGCAAATTTAAAGCTCTTAACCCTATGGATTGGACACAATATTTCATACTTATTGGGGTTGTACTATTCCTCCTTGTTATGGTTGTGCTCCTTTTCCCCTGTCTCTTTAAACTTGTGCTGAAATCCATGCATACAGTGAAGCGTGATCTGACAAAGCTGCATCTTAAAAACAAAAAACCGGGAACTGCGGCATCCACCTTCGCGTCTGCCACACCCATCTAGTATTGCCTGTATAAAGTAATATGAGAAATCATATTCAAGGAAGGCGGGGGAGCAATGTCCTACGGGGTTCGACCCCCTGGAGGTCCCTGGCAGAACACTCGGCTAAGATCACCCCCGAGATTGAGATGCTCTCCTAGGATCTTACGTATTTCTGGTGTTGGACTTAGCATGATACTGAGCACAAAAAGATCTTTTCTTTTTTTTTTTAATTTATTTTATTGATGCTTTGTGTATTTCATACATCATTTTCAATTCGAAGTTCAGGCATATAGCGCCCTCCCTTCCCCCCCGCCCCCCCCTACCACTCGAGATCGTAAGATCTTTTCTTAAGGCCAGCTTATAGAACAAAATAAATTATTTAAATGTGCCAAGAACTGGCAATTAAAATACCTCTCTTGGGCACAGGGTTTTTTCCTGGCAGCAAGAATTTTCTGTAAATCTTAAGTAATAGATCTCTCTCGTAATATACATTGCAATGTAAAGACCTGTACTAAACTGGAAAACAAAACAATTATATAGAGGTAATGTCTCTATGACTGTCTCTAAAGAAAAAAAAAAAGTCCCAGTGATATGTGTAGCAAAGAACAAAATACATCATTCCACTTAAAATAAAGTAAAAACTCCTCTTTCACAATCAAAATAAGATTATTTAATCCCATTTCTCTATTTAAGCAAAGAGACAGATTAAACACTGTTCCTAGCTTTATGCAGTCACTAAATGTATCTGAGTCCTGACACTCCCAGAAAGCCAGACAGAAACTAAATCATTTTACACCAGCCAATTATCTGACAAAAACAAAACTGTTAGCGGATCAAGCAGTGAAACGGCTCTTAGTTTTCAGTAAAGATTAAAACTTAAATTAAGCAGTTAAATTAGAAAAACTAATAGTAACTTAGGATATTATAAAAATAAGGTTTTTACGTTTGAAACTTAAAAGAAACTATTAACTTTAGGATATCAAGATATGTTTACTCTAGATTTAGGATAAAGATTTAAGGCAATATGTGGCTAAAGAACTTTGAAATGTTGACTAGTATAACTTCGGGGTGCTGTGACTTTTCAATTATGACTTGTAAACTATTGATGTTCCTTTTTCTTCTTAAATGTTATTTCCTTGGTAAAGGTTATCTTAAGATTTCTACATTTTACTTCAAAGAAAGTTCATTTCCTAACTAAACTTTGTGATGTTTTAGTTTCCTGCTCTGTGTGCTCTGTATCTCAGTTAATGTGTAAATCTTGACTTTTTTTACCTACCTATGTAATTGTGAAGCTTTGCCAAATCCTTTGTTCTGCCCTCTCCTAAGACTACTATATAATCTCTGCCCCAGTTCAATAAAGTGCTGCGGATTCGGAAAACTTCTCTTAGTTTTTCTTTCTGTACACCGTTCACCGACCCTGTGTTTTTCCTGCCAAGAGGATCCTGGAAGCCTACGACCCCCGGAGGGCCAGTCGGTAGCAATGTACCAATTACCTAATTGTATGACAAAAAAATAAATATTTACAAAGAAAAAAAAGTCTGAAAATAAGTAGTGGGTTAATTCTAGAGCCTGTTAAGGGATTTACATTATCAGAGCACAAGTTGCTTTCCGGGAAAGGGGCATATAACATTGATGTTGCTCAGTGTGCCTTACAACATGGTGTTTTGTGCTAGCATCCAGAAATGAGGGATACTATTCACCATCGTTTGCTTTTCGGGGACTGTTACTTCACCTAGCATAATACCTTGTACTTCTGTCAATTTACCTGCAAAGTTCATGATGCCATCTTTCTTTACCGCTGCATAGAAATCCATTGTTCAGATGTACCACATTTTCTCTACCCAGTCATTGGTTGAAGGGCATTTAGGTTGGTTCCAGCTCTTAACTATTGTGAAGAGAGCTGAAATGAACATGGCTGTGCATGTATCTTGGATAAATCTTGTGGGTATATACCAAGGAGTCGTATGGCTGGGTCAGGTGGTAAGCTCATCTTGAGTCTCTCCAGAGTTCTCCATATTGCTTTCTATGGTGGTTGTAGGAGTTTACATTCCCACCAGCAGTGGATGAGTTTTCCCCTTTCTCCACAACCTCTCCAGCATTTGGTATCATTTGTCCTTGATCCTAGCCAGTCTTATTGGAGTGAGACAATGTCTTAAAGTTGTTTTAATTTGCATTTCCTTAATTATTGGTGATGTTGAACATTTTTTTTTACACGTATGAATGTGCTGTCTGCATGTAGGTTGGTGCAGCTGTGTTGTGCAATGCCACAGAGGTCAGAAGAGGGCATCAGATTCCCCTGGAGCTAGAGTTAAAGATGGTTCTTAGCCTGCATGTGGGTGCTGGGGATCAAACCCAGGTCCTCTGTAAGAGCAGTCGGTGCTCTTAACCACTAGGTCATCTCTCCAGCCCTGATGTTGAACATTTTTTAAGATGTTTCTCAGCAGTCTTTATTTCTTCATTTGTGAAGTCTCTGTTCAGCTTTTTACTCCTTCTTTTGAGTGAGTCATTTGTTTTCATACATCTTTGCTTTTGAGTATTTTATATATTCTGGAAGTCAATGTTTTGTCAGATATATCAATGGTGAAGGTTTCCTCCCACTCTGTGGGGTTTCTCTTCACTTCCCTGATTGATTTTTTCCTTGTACAGAAGCTTTGGAGTTTAATGAGGTCCCACTTGTCAATTGTTGACCTCAGTTCCTGTGTAGCAACTGTCTGATTTAGGAAGTCTTCTCTTATGCCTATGTCTTATAGGTTGCTGCAAACCTTTTTTCTACCATTTTCAGAGTTTTGGTTTTCACATTGGGATCTTTGATCCATTTGGAGTTGATTTTTGTACAGGGTGAGAGGTAGGGATTCAGTTTTATTCTTCTACAAGTGGTGATCCAGTTTGGCCAACACCATTTGCTGAAGATGCTGTCTTTCCTCCTTTGAGTGCTGAAATTTTGTGTGTTCAAGTTTGGATCTTCAATTTTGTTCCATTGGTCTACAGGTCGATTTTTTTTGCCAGTACTGGGCTATTTTTATGATCATAGCCATGTAATATAGATTGAAGTCTGGTATAGTGCTCTCCCCCTGTATTGGTCTTTTTAATCAGGGTTGCTTTGGCTATTCAGGATCTTTTTTTTTTCCATATGAATTTAAGGATTTTTTTCCAGATCTGTAATGATACTCGTGGGGATTTTCATTGGGATTACATTGAATTTGTATATTAATTTGGGTAGAATAAAAGATGGAAATATTGCCCTTTTATAAGGTACTTTTAGTTTTAGGCAGTACCATCCTACATTTAGTATATTTGAGTTATCTACATTAGAATACTTTCTCCCTCTGTAAAATTAATTTGGGAAGGTAAACTCACAAAACTACATTTGAGAACATGAGGAAAAGTTGTTTTTTTTTATTCTATGTAGCACCCACAAAATCAATATTGAATATATTTCATCCCTAACAGGAGTGGTGTATGTGGACAAGAAGACAAGAATAAAAAGTTTGACTATTTTTAGACATTTTACATTTCTTAAGACTAATTTAGTTTGGCACTGAAGGAAATTAGTGTCAATCTCTAAGGCAGGCTTTACAAGCTTATATACAATTTGACATCTGGAAGAAGTGTTAAATATTGTTGATGGGTATACCCCATCTTATCATTTTAATTTTGAATATGCACTTGTAATTTGTCACATGCAAAAGGCAGTTGATATGTTAACTTTCCTTTATGGAACTGCATATATTTCTTTCTCGTCATTCTTTCAACATGCTGTTTTATGTGCTTATTGTCTCTGATTTAAATGCAAAATGATAAACTCACTCCTAAGTTCCAATAGGCCACAGTCAGATTTTCTGCATTTCCAATTTTTGATGAATTAATTATTAAAATATTATAATTTAGATTTCCACGTATTTTTCATAATGATTTAGGACTATGTTAAATACTGCTTTCCCACATAATCAGTACACAGTGTTGTCACTTTTCTTCTGGCTGCTATAACAATTTAATACATTGTTTTTTGAATAATTCTCATTGCCATCTATATCCTACTGGATCTTTTTCATTATGTTACTATGTACATCACAATACACCATTATAATAGTATTTATCGTATAAAAAATGTTTTATTGAAGTTTTGTGCATTTCATACGTCACATCTCTGTTCAATCCAGATTCATTTCTTCTTCCATGACCGCCACCCCTACCCAGTTCATGCAGTCTGCCATACATGTCCTGTATCCCTTCTAAGGCTTTTCAAAGCTTTTCTAGGCAAAGGATTATTTTTTGTTTTTTGTTTTGTTTTGATTTGTTTTTTTTGGGGGGGGCGTATTTTACTGCTTCACTCAGCTCCCTGTCCCAGTTCTTTTGTTGTTGTTGTTCCTCCAATCTATATTGTTTCAACATATGCATTTATATATGCCACACATGTACTAAAATCATGTCATCTGAAAACAAACTATGTTATTTCCAAATCATATTTTGGGATTCATATTTTTCCCTTTTAATTGTATATTTCTCTAAAATATGTAAATATACTCTGTACCCTTGTACCAAAATTATAGAGTATGAAAATAAGTAGTAGGTTAATTCTAGGGTCCATTAAGGGATTCACACTGTAAGAGCATATTTCCTTTTAGATAAAGAGAAATATAACATTAACATTACTTGGTTTACCTTACAAGTAGGTACTTGGTGCTAGCATCCACACATGTGGGATGCCATTGATTTTTTGTTTTTCTGGGACTGTTACTTCACTTAGCGTAATATCTTCTAGTTCCATCCATTTACTGCAGAATTCATGATGTCATGTTTCTTTACTGCTGCATAGAACTCCATTGTGTAGATGTACCACATTTTTTCTATCCATTCAGTTGAAGGCCACTTGGGTTGGTTCCAGCTCTTTGCTATTGTGAAGACAGCTGCAGTAAACATGGCTGTACATGTATCTCTGTGGTAGGATGAGTCTTGTGGGTATATACCCAGGAATGGTATGACTGGTCAGATAGTAGGGTCATTTTGAGCATTTTAAGGGTTCTCCACACTGCTTTACATAGTGGTTGTCTACATTCCGACCATCAGTGGATGAGTGCTCCCCCTTCACCTCAACTTCTCCAGCACCTGACATCATTTGTTTTCTTGATCGTAACCAGTATTACTGGAGTAAGATTATATCTTAAAGTGGTTTCAGTTTGTCCCTCCTTAGTTATTAATGATGTCTAAAACCTTTTAAGTTGTTTCTCAGCCATCCCTACCTCCTCGCCTGTGAAGTCTCTGTTCAGCTCTCACTCCATCATTTAAATGAGTCATTTCTTTTCTCACTTCCTTGTTCTTTGAGTAGTTTATATATGTTGGAAGTCAATGCTCTGTCAGATCTATGAGTGGTGAAGGATTCCTCTTACTCTGTGGGTTTCCTCTTCACTTCATGGACTGTCTCCTTCACTGTACAGAAGCTTCTGAGTTTAATGAGGTCCCACTTGTCAATTGTCGACCTTATTTCCCATGCAGCTGCTGTCTGATTTAGAGTCAACTACTCCTATGTCTTGTAGGTTGCTGTCAACGCCTTCCTCCATCACCTTCAGAAAGTCAGGCTTCATGGAGAGGTCTTCAATCCTTTTAGAGTTGATTTTTGCACAGGGCAAGAGGTAGGGGTTTAATTCTACTCTTCCACAAGTGGTGATCCAGTCCTGCCAACACCACCTGTTGAAGCTTTTCCATATAACTTAATTTTCTTTAGAATGAAGACAGCCAATTAAAGAAAATTAAAGTGTAAATTTTCAATGTTACTTTCAAAACAGTAGCTGAGTATATAAGCTTGTATCTCTAATTGTATTAAACTTAACTCAACATTCAATAAATATTGTTCCCTGTTTATGAAATTTCATTTTATTTTTTCTGATTTATTTATTTATTTATTTATTTATTTATTTATTTATTTATTTTTGTGTTACTAATCAAATCTAGACCAGTGTCCGCCACCCTATTCCCCCACCCCACCAGAGCTCATGTATTCTGCCAACCATGCTTTTTATCTCTTTCTCAGTCTTTCTCAAAATTCTCCATGTGGAAGTTGACTGTTTTGAGCAGAAGTTTACCTTTTCAGTCAGTTGTTTGATGCAGTCCTTTATGTTGTTGTTGTTTCCAATATGCATCACTCCCAACTACTTGGAGAAAAACTCAAGGGGCTGTGCACAAGAAATACTTACAACTAGGTAATTGGCACTAGCATCCACAGATGAGGGATACCATTCGTTGTTTGATTTTCAGGGACTGTGTTACTTCACTAAGCATGATATCTTCTAGCTCCAACCATTTTCCTGCAAAGCTCATGATGGCATCTTTCTTTACTGTTGCATAGAACTTTATTGTGCAGATGTACCACATTTTCTCTATCCACTTGTCAGTTGAGGGCCATCTGGGTTGGTTCCAGCTCCTTGCTATTGTGAAGAGAGCTGAAATAAACATGGCTGTGCATGTATCTCTGCGGTGGTATGAGTCTTGTGGGTAAATGCCCAGGAGTGGTATGGCTGGGTCGGGTGGCAAGTTCATTCCAAGTCTTCCAAGGGTTCTCCACAATGCTTTCCATAATGGCTGTACGAGTTTACATTCCCACCAGCAGTGAATGAGTGTTCCTCTTTCCCCACAACCTCTCCAGTACTTGGTATCATTTGTTTTCTTGATCCTAGCCAGTCTTATTAGAGTAAGATGGTATCTTAAAGTGGTTTTTATTTGCATTTCCTTAATGATTAGTGTTGTTGAACACTTCTTAAGATGTTTCTCAGCCATCTCTAATTCCTCACTTGTGAAGTCTCTATTCAGCTCTTTGCTCCATCTGTTGAGTGGGTCATTTGTTTTCTTTCTTCTTTGTTTTTTGAGTAGTTTATATATTCTGGATATCAATGCTTTGTCAGATGTTTCTGCAGTGAATGTTTCCTCTGACTCTATGGGTTTTCTCTTCATTTCCTTGATTGTTTCTTTTAATGTACAGAAGCTCTTGTGTGCCATTTATCATTTGTTTACCTTATTTCCTACACAGCTGCTGCAGCTGCTGTCTGATTTAGAAAGTCTTTTCCTATGCCTATGTCTTGTAGTTTACTACCAATGTTTTCTTCTATCATTTTCAGAGTTTTGGGTTTCACATTGAGGTCTTTGATCCATTTCGATTTGGTTTTTGTACATGGCAAGAGGTAATGGTTTAGTTTTCTTTTTCTTTTTTTAATTTAATTTATTTTTTGTGTGTATGAATGTACTTTCTGCATGTAGGTTTGTGCACCCGTGCCGTACAATGCTGCGGAGGTCCAAAGAGGGTGTCAGATTCTCCTGGAACTGGAGTTAAAGATGGTTTTCAACCCCCACGTGGGTGCTGGGGATCGAACCTGGGTCCTCTGCAAGAGTAGTTGGTGCTCTTAACAGCTAGGCCATCTCTGGTGATCTAGGTATGCCAACATCATTTGCTGAAGGTGCTGTCTTTCCTTCATTGAGTCTTCTTGGCCCCTTTGTCTGTTTTTGTGCCAATTCTGGCTGTTTTTGTGACTACAGCCCTGTAATATAGTTTGAAATCTGGTATGGTAAGCCCTCTGTATTGCTCAGGGTTGCTTTGGCTGTCTGGGAACTTTTGTTTCACCATATGAATGTTAGGATTTTCTTTTCTAGGTCTGTGAACAAGCTCATGGGGATTTTAATTGAGATTGCATTGAATTTAAAACAGCATTCCTATTTTAGTGTTTTTCCTTTACTATAAACATATGAAGCACATTTAACCATGGTACTGTTTTAGTAAATATTTGACTAAAACATGAACAATTGGATACGCAAATAAATGAACACATAAAGCATATTCCCTTTGTATCTTTGATTCTATTTCCAAGTTTTGGTGGCAGGTAACCTTCTTGGTGGGCAAGTTATGGCATCATTATATAGGTCTCAGTGTTTTGTTTTAGATTTTAAACTATAAAAGCAATAAAATTTCTAGAGGTAAGATCCAGTCAATCCATACATTTAAGCTTGCCTGAGTGAAATTTTAGTCCATTGGATTCTTCATTTTATGTGTTTCAGTTAATAGTTTTTGGAGTATCATTAATTCCCTTCCTTATGTTTAGAATGACATGCAGAGTCACACAGTGGACAATTATTGTACGAAATCCTATGTCAAATTAACAACTTTTCTCAGGTTTTAGTTTAGGTTTGAATTTTTATTATACCATTTAGATATGGTAAAAGTGAGTTCAAAGAAAATGTCCCTTTGACTATATAAATGAATAATGAGAAGTGGGGTTCTTATTATACTAAGTTATGATCCTGAATTAGGAAAGAGAAAAGTATTGAAGATGTATCTAACAGCATCTAAGCAGACTAAGGAAATCAGAATTCAGAAATAGCGGTTAAAAGTCAGAATTCATCTTAAACCACATTATTAACAATTGAATTGCATTTGGAGATTTTCATGGGAAACAGCAGCAGTTCATGAAAGAATGTTGTCAGCTTAAACTTTCAGAAAAATCAAAATATTTTGGAAAGCAAAAAGTTTAAGTTCAGCACACAGACTTTTTCTTTAACATGTTTAGAAGTATGTATGTAGGGTCAAGTTTTAAAAATATATCTTGTACTAGCCAAATTAGGAAGGAAATGATCTGTAACAGGAATTCTGTGCACACAGCACATACTATACTTCAGGGAAGGAAAGGTGGACTTTTTATCACAACTGAAGAAGCCAATCCTATAACTACCTTGAAAAAACATGAGTATGAGACCTAAAAAATGTGAAAAAGAGCAAATATTGTATAACAGAAGCTAAAGACACATCAGCAAAAATCATCTTTAGATTTACTATCTCTTTGAGGATGTTTTCCAATCTACAAGAAATGTAAGAACACATAAGGCCTCATCATGGCATTTGAAAGAAAAATGTTTGAGTCTTTATTCCAATGTTGAGGACTCTCATTCAAACACAGCACTCAAATTTCAGAATAACCAAAGTAAATAAGAAAATAGATATGTATGCATATCAAAAATAAATGCTGAGAAAATTTTCATGATTGAGTATGCTGTGGATATCACAGAGAGAAGTGAAACTTCCATTTTCTTCAGGAAATGAGAAGATAGAACCTCAGGTTATCACTTCATAGAAGATTGTTCCTAATAGATTTCTCCATATAATTTGGATCCTATATACTGCTGCAAAGAAATAAATTCTTATATTTTATAAATAAGAACTGTTTTGTATATAATTATGACTGTCCTTTCCTTGAAACATTGTGTAGTTTGTAGCTGACAATGGAGGCAAACGTCAAAAGCAGTTCAAGAAAAACTAAGACTTATTTTGTGGATATTTTTTACTGCTCAAAGTGCCAAGTGATAAATAATGTCCACCAACCAAATGTATGCAATTACCTGTATTGCTATAAGGTGAGTATACTTCTGAGTTTAAATAGCTACCACTGTGATTTTTATGTGTACTCTTCCTTATATCTTAAAATTAGATTATTACATATGTTGATTTTGGCTTTTCAATTTTATATAAGAAACAATATTTTCGGGCTGGAGAGATGGCCTAGCAGTTAAGAGCGCCGACTGCTCTTGCAGAGGACCCGGGTTCGATCCCCAGCACCCACATGGCGGCTGAGAACCGTCTGAAACACCAATTCCGGGAGAACTCCAGCTCCAGGGGAATCCGACACCCACTTCTGACCTCCGCGGCATCGCACGACACGGGTGCACAGACTTGCATGCAGACAGAACATTTGTCCACATACAGAAATAAATAAAAAATTAATAAAAAAAAACAATATTTTCTAAATAAATTTTTGTTATGATCATAAAAGCAATAACTTTCTTCTGTCTCTAGAGTATTTGTTATCTAAACATTATATAAGCCATAATAGATCTAAAATAGCTTTGTATCATGTTGAGCACCAGGGACATCAGGCAAATAGATGCACAAAACTAACTGAAGTGTCCCCAGATTTGTCAAGACCAGATGAAGATCTCAGTATAATTACGACAGAGTATAACACAAGTGACAACAGATGGAAAAGAAAACCCAAACCCTCCTTAGACATATTAGTGTGATGTTATAGATAAGACCAAATGCACTAAAGATGAGTGTAAAATGTTTTTCAAAAATTATTGTTGAATGAATAGGGATTCTATTATGAAGACTTTTATTCCTCTGCAGTATTAGCAGGTTTATCTTTAATGCATTTTCAAATTCGTTTTTAGACAAGGGTTAACTGCTGAAAATATAGTAGAATATTTTATAATTTACTTCTAAATAGCAAATGTGGCAAGTTAATGAAAATTTTATATTTGTTTCAATATACATGACAGTTAGGCTTCTAAAGAATTGTTACTTACCATGAACAGTCTTTACTACTCTTGTAACTATGTTAGTTGCAAAATGTATTTTATTTATGCCATTTAATTAACATTTAAAAGGAAAATAAAGGAAAATAGATATATCTTTATGAACTAAAAAAAAAAAAAGATGTAGCATGAGAGTAAGTTTTACAGAAGAGGTCTGTGTTCAGAATGGAATTTCAGTTCTCTTTAGTTTTTACCTTCTCTTTTTTTAAAACCAGGAAACTGAAGAAAAAAAGCATAATTGCTGATTATGCTTCTTGAAAAGTTAATTCTTATTGACGGATTGTTTGCGTTTTAAGCTAAAATATTTGAGTTGTATGAGTATCAGCCTGATTTCTGCAATGAGGAATAAGTTTAAATATTCACTTAAGACCATCAAATCTGAGAACATGGGTTTCATTTTCTCTTTGTTTGCTGCTATTCGGTTTTTTTTATTTTTATTTATTTTTTCATATGTGTATGAATGTACTGTCTGCATGTAGGTTTGTGCACCCGTGACGTGCAAATGCTTCAGAGATCAGAAGAAGGTGTTGGATTCCCCTGGAAATGGAGTCAAAGATAGTTCTCAGCCGCCATGTGGGTGCTTTGGATCAAACCCGGGTCCTCTGCAAGAGCGGTTGGCTTAACCGCTAGGCCATCTCTCCAGCCCCTATTCAGTTTTTAATCTCAGTTGATAAAGTGGCTAATATGCCTTTCTAAACCATGTGAGACATGGCACAATCCAATGTTAAGGACGTAAACATACATGCGCATCCATGTTTATTGTAGTTCTCTTTAAAATAGTGAAGAGTTGGAACCAACACAAATGCCCCTCAACAGATGAGTGGATGACAAAATGTGGTACATCTATACAACGGAGTACCATTCGACGGTAAAGAAAGATGACATCATGAACTTTGCAGGTAAACTTGAAGCCATTATGCTAAGTGAAGTAACCCCGAAAAACAAGCAGTGAATGGTCTCCCTCATTTGTGAATGCTAAGATCAAATCCCCAGATGAAAGGCAAGCTGAGCAACATTATTGTTATATTTATGTTTAGCTGAAAGCAGCTATGTTGTTATAATGTGAATCTCTCAATGGGCTCCAGAATCCACCTGCCACTTTTCAGACTCTGTAATTACTGTATATGGGTGGAGAATATGTATGCATATTTTAGAGGAATATAAAATTAATGGAGGAAAATGTGAATTCTTAAACATAAAAAAGACCGAGAGAAATATGCAGGACAGTTATGGCACAATGCATGATCTGGGGTGGGTGGGGAAGGGGAAAGGGAATATGCCTAAACTGAACCGAAAAATGACGTCTGAATTACACAAAACATCGCTGTGAGAAGTAATCACATACTCTACTGCTATTCTAGTGAAAATATTAAAGAGACTCTGAGCAAAATGTTGTACTGATGATCTAGCCAATCCTGGACTGATCAACGAAAGCTCTAACAAGAACATGAAAGTAGCCATGCCATGGCTCTGGAAGAAATATTATGAAGAATCCTGGTAACAAGCGTGCTACAGTTAATTTTTTTTTGGGGGGGGGATCTTTTCGAGACAGGGTCTCCCAGTAGCCCCAGCTGTCCAGCTGTCCTGGAACTCACTCTGTATACCAGGCTGGCCTTGAACTCACAAAGATCCGCCTGCCTGCCTCCCAAGTGCTAGGATTAAAGGCTTGCGCCACCATGCCCGGCTAATTTTTTTTTTTTTTTT
>VZQC01014048.1:32626-76168 GCA_009823505.1 Rhizomys pruinosus | reverse complement strand
ATTTATTTCCGTATGTGTATGAATGTATTGTCTGCATGCAAGTCTGTGCACCCGTGACGTGCAATGCCGCGGAGGTCAGAAGAGGGTGTCGGATTCCCCTGGAACTGGAGTTCTCCTGGAATTGGAGTTTCAGACGGTTCTCGGCCGCCATGTGGGTGCTGGGGATCGAACCCGGGTCCTCTGCAAGAGCGGTCGGCGCTCTTAACCGCTAGGCCATCTCTCCAGCCCCCAAATGCCACTTTTTAAAAAAGATTTATTTTTATGTATTTTATGTATTTGTATGCCTGAATGTATACCATATCTATCCAGATACTCTGGAGCTCAAGCTACAGGCAGTGATGTGCTAGAAGGCAATGCGTCCTAGAACTCAAACTAAGGTCCTTTGAAAGTCAGTCTTGATCTTAATCACTGAGCCAATGCTCTGCCCCCAAATATCACTCTTGATAGTTTATTCTCCACCCATATATTGAGGTCATATCACCAAAACCAAGTGCTTATCATCGATGTTAGAAGACATGACAGATGTTCAGCATGGCTTCTGTCAACTCTGGAAACATTTGTTTATTAATTTTCAAGTTGACTTGTACATATGCTTCCATGTGTTTTTTGATTGTGATATATATATATATATATATATATATATATCACAATATATATGTATGTGTGTATCTCACATATATATGTGTGTGTGTGTGTGTGTGTGTGTGTGTGTGTTTATACACAACCTACAGAGTGCACTGACTGCTGGTTCTATTTACATGTGTTTAGAGACAAGGTGCTTGAGTTTGGATAACCTATCAAGGGATTTGTCCCTAGAGAAAACTGTTTCTCCCTCTCTCATCAGCCATTGATTGCCTGAAGCTCTTCATCTGGGGGGGGGGGCGGCTTGTAAAATGTACACCATCCATGTACTCTTAACTGGTTTTGTTATTTTGCAGGTTTTGTTTAGGCACACTTACGGTTGAAATTTCATGGGTGCAGCTATATGTCGCTTCTAGAAACTTCTGTCTAGCAGCAAGTATCCTAGTTCTCTGGATCTTACCATCTTTCTTCCCCTGACCCTGTGGAGTTCCCTGAGGATTGGCTATAGGATTTTCATTTTAGATGCATCAATTGGGGCTGGGCACCCCATGATCACTCTTTCTCTGAATTCCAAACAGTTATGGATCTCTGTAAAAGTGTCCATATATTGCAAAAAGAAAATTTTTTTATTAGAGGTGAGAGCTACACTTACCTGTGGGTATAAGAATAAACATTTGAAATACATAATAAATTATATTTGTTTAGGAAACTGGCAGTAGCATGTTATTCTCTAGGGGCAGACCTCTCCAGGCAATGGAAAGCAGTAACAACAGCCTATATTTGAGTACTCTCTTGGATTACCTTGAGCAACAGTTCAATGTGAGGTTTTTCCATGCTTTGCATAGGGATTATTGTTAGATAATCTCTGGCCCTTGGTAGGGAGCTTTATCACCTTGTATGGCCTAACTCTATCATCTATCTATCATCTATCTATCTATCTATCTATCTATCTATCATCTATATCTATCATCTATCTATCATCTATCTATCTATGATCTATCACGTATTAAATATGGGAAGACTATCAGTAAATCTAGTTACTTTTATGTTCAAGATATTATGTGAATCTATTTTTCGGTAAGCCCTGAATATCTTTTTACTATCAGAGAATGAGATTTTGTGCATAAACTTATGCTCAGGGTTATTTTATTTTATTCAAAGTACAGAGACTTTACATAAACAACTTACTGAGTCAATTTCATTTATAGAATACATATAATTTTCAAAGAAATTTACTTTTAAATTATTCATTAATGAAATTCATTGTAAATAACCTAGCAGAGATTTGAAGGAATTTGCTATCCTTTCAGTTGTATGTTCACTTCTTGATGATTTTCATGGTACTTATGTATATACCTGAGGAGAGATTACCACACATTTCCAAAGTTGTTTGTTATTAGGCTAAAAAGTTTAATCTCTTCTGTTTGGAAAGCAAAGTACAAAGTTTTATAAGATACAAATCCTTGATGCACAAGCTGTACTCATTTTATGTTTGGTTTAGATGCTGAAATTGTTGAAGCTACTGGCTGAATGTAATTCAGAATCCTTAAAATATGCCCCTGTCACTTTATTCATGGGATAGAAAGTTGTCTTCAGCAAGACTCTGGTTATTTGAATTACATAAGGATCACTATGTCATAAGCATTTAAAATCCTCTCCTATTAAAATGAATTATTTCATTATTCACATTTTCATTTTGTCTCAGCACACTCCAAATTTCCATTAGCTCAATATTCTTAAGAAGTTATCTTTAGGGGATTTAGAGCGATTGAATAGTCTGAAGGGCACAGAATCTGGACAAGGATATTATTCCATGTTTAAAATAATGTCTTATCACAATTTTACACAGATAATGGAGAGGTATTATAACTCTGGAACTCTCAATCCTTCTTAGAAGAAAAGTGTATCAGGAGTTCCTTAAAACATCTTTAAAGTAGGTTATGTAAAAATAGCATGGCTAAGAACATTCAAATTCTGATATATAATGTTTTCTACGGATAAAGCAGCATTTCTCTGGATACAGTTAATATTACAATACATAGTTGATCTATTTATTTATGGTTAGTCTTACTAATGTACAAAATTAGAAAATTTCTAATAAGGAATCCCCAGACTCATTAGATCCCTACTCTAAGCAAACTTCAGTATATGGCCAACGAAAAATCAAAGAATAAGTGGGGAGGGGGGGTTGTCTATGAAAAAGAGAAAGACATGTAGAGAGTAAGAAAGAGGGGTGAGAGAGTTAGGGAGAAGGTGAGAGTGAAAACAAGAGCAAGAGAGAGAGAAATAGAGATCTTTAGCTCAAGCATGAATTCCCATTTTATTCCCTGTGTCCTAACAGTCTTTAACTGAATAAAGGTCAACCGTTTTTTATTGCATAGTTCATAAGTCATATTAACAATTCAGTATTATTTTGAGTTTCAAAAGTGCTGAAAATGTTTGGTTAGGTTTATAATTCTGAAGAACTTTGGATTTAGAGATAGAAGGCTGTGTTTGAGAAAGAGCTTTATGATTCTGCTTCTTGATGAAAACTATTGTAGCAAAGGATAAAGGAAGGTTAGTTTACAACTGAAAGTCCAAGACCCATTTACCCTCTTCACATGTCTGGCACATCAGTCTTATGACTGTCAATGTAATTATTAGTTATTGACATTAAAATTGAGTTTTCATATTAATTTCACTATTTACGAAAAGAAACCTAGGCACAAATAAATTCAGACTGTTATATCAGTTACATACATCAGGAAAATATTTTTATGATTATATTTTGAACAACGTATGGGGAAACTTGCATATGTTTCTGATTTATCATTCCTACAGGTAGAAATAAATGATGCTCCATTAAATGTTCATTTAATTGTATTGTGGTTTTTGGCTTGGCTTAGCATGACTCACAGAAACCATGCTATGAAGCATTCATTATTAGAAAATCCTCACATGCTCTAAATTGATTCTATGGAATTTTATTAATTTTTTATTTATTTCTGTATGTGTACGAATGTACTGTCTGCATGCAAGTCTGTGCACCCGTGTCGTGCGATGCCGCGGAGGTCAAAAGTGGGTGTCGGATTCCCCTGGAGCTGGAATTCTCCTGGAATTGGAGTTTCAGACGGTTCTCAGCCGCCATGTGGGTGCTGGGGATCGAACCCGGGTCCTCTGCAAGAGCGGTCGGCGCTCTTAACCGCTAGGCCATCTCTCCAGCCCCAATTCTATGGAATTTTAAAGTAATATTTGAAACACCATGTGACTGAATAGGAAAATACTGGAAAAGGTACCAAGAGACATGAGTAATCAGAACTGTATTTGAAAGTAAAGGAAAATACAAAAAGATAAGAAGCATCAACTCTAAATAGATCCAGAAGATGGCGCTCGTGTACTGTACATTGGGTTGTGCAAACTTCCTAGTTTTTCTTATATGAATTTTGTCCTTTTCTCTCCATACACAATCATATTATTGACAATTGCACATAAAATTAATTTAATGCCTTTCTACAAAGAATATTTCATATAAAATATTAAGTTAATTTTTATATTCATCAATTTATTTTCTTAGATGCATGAAATTAGTTATTTCAGTTTTTATTTGAGATATTTTCTTAAAATACTAAAATATATATTTCTGGTAAATTTAGTGCATAAATAATTATGTTCTGTCAATTACTTATTGCATGCTTAAAGCAATATAATTGTGTCACAGAAAATCTCATTTCAAATGAAAGAGAATACCATTCTTATGCATCTGTCATTTGATGTTTTTGATTATATTGCTTGTGATAGAGAGCAGAATACAAACACATCATGTAAGAACATCAAAAGGTAATTGCAATAGTTTTAATTTTCTATTTGTTTACATGTGAATCTTACCATATGTACCATAATTTAATTTTAGATCAAGGAAAAGACAACATGGGTATGTTCATCCTATCAGGCTTTAATATCCAGATAAATATATATTAGCTACATTAATTTATATAAGAAATGATATGCCTATCATAACAAATGAATGTTATCTGAAGGGGTGGGTAAGCCCAGAGCATAAAATGACAAAGAAAAATACATATTTTAAAACGAAAGCTATAGGAAAAAACAGTAATAGAATAACAAATAGTTTAAAAATATAAATGGTAATTTGAAAGACTATCTGTGTATATGGAAGTACTCTGACAAAATAAATCTAATTTTTCCTATTACACAGAATATTTCACTCATTCACAAACCAATTTCTGTATCGTTTTCTCTTTATGTACATAAGCAACTTGATCCTATCAGTGGAGCACAGGGCTCGGATGTGAAAACAACTCTGATGCATGCTCTTGCCTGCCACGTACTCGTGAGGTGACCTTGAGCCAGTTACTTAACCTGCCTGGAAACCTGCTGCCTCTTGAGGAAATGAGGGCGATGCCACTTGGATTAGAGTCATTGCGACAGATTTGTTCTTCAAGGTTTGTTTTCAAGGTAGAATTTAAACTGCTATGTAGGAAACTCAAAAATAATTTTTAGACTTTTGCTTTCATAATGCTTTTATAATTCTGATTGCAAAATGGGATTCTTTTCTAAGTGTCTCATGTTTTATTTTTCTTAAAACATGTAAATTCATGCACATAATGTATAATTCTACTTTTTGAAGCATCAACTTTCATCAAAAATAAAAACATGTTTCTTTCTTCTTGAGTAAACAATGATTGTGTCATTTTTATTCTTGCTAAATTTCAAAGGAAATCTGACATAATGTATATGTACATTCTTTTGGAAAATGTTTAAGTGGACAAATGCAGAACTGCTGTAAATCCTCCAAAGCAGCAAATAGAGTCATGTTTCCAGAAATGTTAGCACTGAAAGTCCAGTCAACAAGAATATTGTGTAACACAAAAAAATGCAATGAAATAATGATCATGAAAGAATTATAACTTATAGATATTGTTAACTCTAAACATTTCTTTCAATTCTATAATTTCTTTTTTTCTTTTTTTTATTATTTTTGTGTGTGTATGAATGTACTGTCTGCATGTAGGTCTGTGCACCCGTGTCGTGCAATGCCGCGGAGGTCAGAAGAGGGTCTCGGATTCCCCTGAAACTAGAGTTCTCCTGGCATTGGAGTTACAGATGGTTCTCAGCTGCCATGTGGGTGATAGGAATCGAACCGGGTCCTCTGCAAGAGCGGTCAGTGCTCTTAACCGCTAGGCCATACCCCAGGCCCTCAATTCTATAATTTCTAAAAGAAGAAAATGGAGTAAGAATACTATTTTTTCTGTAAACTTAAAAAGCACATATACATTTTAGCTTACTTTGAATTAATTAAATTGATTGCTTTGAAGCTTAAAGGCCAGTTGTAGCTTTTAGCAACCATTATGGGCATAAATACCTGGTATTTATATATATTTCATTGCTATATTTTTCTTATATTGGTACAATATCAGTCTAACTAAAATAAATCTTCAAAGCTCATCACAGTGAAATCTTGTACTTTTATTTTACCTTTAAAGTCTATACACACACAGTAACTTTATATGTAATGTAATATTTTATTTCATTCTAATAATGATTCAGGTTTACTAACCCTGGATTTCACTAAGTTGAATGAAGATTTACTGTGTTAACTCACATTAAACTTTGTTATATTTCAAATAAAAGTAAAACGTAATAATAATATTTAGTACTCTTTTAGTTATTGTTTTGTATGCTTTGATTTTGTTGTTTATTTTTTTGAAACTGGATCTCCCTGTAGCCACACTTGCGTGGAACTCAATATGTAGACTAGGCCGGCCTGCCTGCCTCACTGTCTCAGAAATCATCCTGTAGAGTGCTAGGATTAAAGGCATGTGCCACCAAACGCAGCAAGTATTCTTTGAATATTCATTCTTAGAATAGTTAAACATTTGTGGAAATATTCTAGAACATCACATTTTTTCTATAGAAGATATATACTTTATATATCTGTAACCATTAAGAGTCATAAAATAAACCATGACATATAAATATCATATTATTTGTTCAAGTTTCCATATATTAATATTTTTATGCTGAACATGTTTTTGTCTCAGACACTCCAAAACATTTTTTGTCACTTACCTAATTTTCATGTGTTCCCAGTTTTACTTTCTATTTTCTTTATATATATATATATATATATATATATATAATATATATGCATATATATTATTTTATGTGTACTAAAGAATATATACAGTATTTCTCTTTCTGAGATCAGCCTAATTCATTTAATATGGTTATTTTTAATTGGTTCTATATTCTTCAAATGACATAACTTTACCATTTTATTGAGTTTTTGTGTATTCTATATAATAGATCTTAATCAAATTTAGAACCCTCCCCAATACTTCTCCTCCCTGCCACTCCCACAAGATTTAATGCATTCTGTCAAACATGTTAAGGCCTATCCTTTCAAGCATTTGTAACCTATGTTCCTCCGACAAGTGCATCCCCTGGAATCTAGTCAAGATATCTAGAATCACTGGCCTAAAGAAGATCCACTCTCCTTCACCCTGCAGTAATCAGTTGTCAATAATTCCCTTATTAAGGAACTATTCCCCCAATTCTATGTTGGGTTTTTGTCTGATTAGTTCTCATGGGTCTTATGCATACTGTCACCATTGTTGCAAGTTCATCTGAAAAGTTCCCAGAGGTCTATTTCCACCATCCCTGGCATTTAGAATTTTTTTTTTTTTGAGTTAACATACAGTTTATTCTTAGAAGACGTAATTCTGGTACACATATGCCATTTATATAGGCATATTTTGGAGCAATGCAAATGGGAGGGAACAACAACAACTGAGTCGGGCTGGTGAAATGGCCTAGTGGTTAAGAGCGCCGACTGCTCTTGCAGAGGACCCGGGTTTGATCCCCAGCACCCACATGGCGGCTGAGAACCGTCTTTAACTCCAGTTCCAGGGAAATCCGACACCCTCTTCTGACCTCCGCGGCATTGCACGACACGGGTGCACAGACCTACATACAGACAGTACATTCATACACATACAAAAATAAATAAAATTTTTAAAAAAATTTAAAAAAGGACTGAGTCAAAGAATGGATTGATACAGTTAAATTCTTCCCAAAGCAGTAAACCTCTGCAGAGAAATCTTTAACAAGACTGAGGGAAAGATGCAGGACATGCATGGCAGAATGCATGAACTGGAGTGGGGTGGGGGGAAGGAAAATTGGAATATGTCTAAATTGAAAATGATATATTAAATATACAAACCATCTATAAAAGCATTATATTAAAAAAAAGAATAAAGAGAACCATCTCTTCCTCTCTTCAAAAGCACAAGCAAGAAGTCTTGTGAGCCTCCAGCATGGCATACAGGCAAGCTTAGAGAAGAGGTCTGCCTTGCTAGTTGCTTAGCATTCATTTTTGCAACTACAGTTAGCTACTTAGGCTACCCAGTAAGTGGTACTCTGCTACAGTAGCCCATTTAACCCAGACCAATAGTCTGGGCATTTAGAATCTTTCTACCCTGCCTTCTGCAATAGTCCCTGAGCCATGGGCGGGTGAGGTTTAATGTGGGAGTTCTATCCAGGGATACACATTCTGAAGGTTTTTTTATTTTATACACCTTGGTCAATTGTAGCTTTCTGTGTTTTATGAGGAAGTTTCTGTTCTGAGAGTTGAGGGATGCATTAATATTCTCTGTATCCTCTGTTCTGCTATGTTCCAAGAGGTCTAGAAATTTCACTGTAGACATGTGACTTAGGGCTAGGCATTTCTCAGAAATATACTGTCTATGTGGGACCAGTTGTGAAAACTTGTATTAGTCTCCATCTGTTGCAAAAAAAAAAAAGATAAATAAAATAAAAAAAAAAAGAAAAGAAAAAAGCTTCTTTTATGAGTGGTGTATAGAGTACTCATCAAGTATCAAGTTAGTATGCAGATCTGTGGCAGGCAGAACAGGAAGCCAGGGACAAGGTGGGAGTGGGTACAGCCTGTGGAAGGTTTAACCACCTAAGCTGAGGAATGCAGCTAGTCTGGGTGCAATGGGTCTAACTTTAATTTTTTTAGCTACAAATATTTCCATTGCATATAGACCCCTTTTTCCTATTCCATTCATCTGGTTTTGGATACCTAAATTAATTTCATAATCTACCTATTGTGAAACGTGCTGCAGTCAGCTTTAATGTGATGTGTAAATATATCTGCGATATGCTGATTTGGACTATTTTGACTAAATACTCAGATATAGGTAGGTCAAATGGAAAATTTATTGTTAGTTTTTATTGGAAACATCTCAATGGCATCTACAGTAAATGTAACCTTGAAACCTGAGGGCTCCCTTTTGTCCACATAATCACTAGCATCTCTTACTTGCTTTCTTAATGATTGTTATTCTTACTAAGGTAAGATTAAATAACAATGTGTTTTTGATTTTACATTTTTCTTATGGTTAATGATGTTTAATAGTTTTCATCTATTTATTGACTATTTGTACTTGATCTATTCAGAACTCTCAGCACATTTTTGACTGGGTTGTTTGATTTATTTTTATTCTCTTAGATTTTTGAGTTTCATGTATATTCCAGATATTAGCCCCTTGTTAGACTTACAGCTTGCAAAGATTTTTCTTCCATTTTGTAGGCTCTCTCTTCATTCAGTTAACTGTTTGCTTAAGAGAAGGTTTCAATATTATGAGGTCCCATTTGCCAATATTTCCCTTATTTCCTAAGCAAATTTATACCTACTTGGAAAGTCCTAAGCTATGTATATATTTTAAAGTGTTTTCCTTTAGCCTTTTCAGATTTAAGCTTTTTCATCCATTTGAAGCTAATTTTCAAGCAGGAAGAGATTAGTTCCATTTTTTGTACATCAGTATCCATATTTTAGTCACTATTAACTGAATAAGCTGTCTTTTCACCAGTGGGTACAGTTGTCATGCTTTAGTAAACAGTATCATTTATCAATAGGATTTTTAGCACATTTTTTTAAGATATAAAGGCTTGGGGCTGGAGAGATGTCTCTGTGGTTAAGAGCAGACTGCTTTTGCAGAGGATGTTGATTATATTCCCAGAACTCACAAAGTGGCTAACAACAGTCCATAATTCAATTTCCAGGGAGTCCAGTGCCTTCTACTGACCTCTGTGGGCATTGCATGACATTGGTGCACCTACCTATATGCATGCAATACATTTGTACATGTAAAATGAAAATAATAATTAAAATATATATGTAGGCTTATGGTTTCTGTGCACTTCTTTTTGGTATTTTTGAGACAGGGTCTCCCTTTAGTCCCATCTGGCCTGGAGCTAGCTCTGTAGACTAGGCTGGTTTTGAACTTACAGAGATCTGCCTGCCTCTGGCTGCCAAGTGCTGGGATTAAAGGCATGTGCAGCCATGGTTTCTGTTTACTTTTTTCCACTTTGATAGTTTTCTTTCTTTCTTTTTTTATTTGAGTTTTTAATATTAAGTAATAAGTAATGAATATAAGCATCCTAGGCATGGATCTTAAAGCAGTTAAAGAAAGATACATCTAAATTATATTCAAGCATAGCATTTTTTCAAATTTTACAGAACAGGGATATTAGTCAATAACATTGAAATGAAATACAACAGAGTAAAATCAGATTATCACCTCCTTATTAGGGAGCAATCTGAAATCATGGTTTTGTAAAACGCTTGGTTGTTTAAGAGTATTTGTGTGATCTCTTTGAAGTTAAACCATACTGTTTTAAATAATAAAGCATTTTTCTAATGACTAAAGTTACAATAAGTTGTCTTATGATAGTCTTACTCCCAAATGAGGGGAAATATCCTCAAATGGTTTATACATAAATCACTCTATCTCTTTTATAATTATGTCCTATATTTAATGATATTCTGATGAAATATGTAATTTCTTATTGAAAATCATTTAATGTTGGGTTTAAAGGTATGTGGCATTCTCTTATATTTCTTAACATAACAGAATCATTTTTGATCTTCCCATCTTTAACTATTTTAAAATATTTCTTATATTCCTTAGCAAGTACTCATTTAAGGTGTTGAACTGATTATGCTTAATTAAAACTAAGAGAAAGGTTTTCAATATCTCAGTAGCATGCATGATATGAATTAATATCTGAGTTTTATCAGTACATATGGATGAAAACTTGAAACTTTTTTTTCATATACACTCTCTGTCCACTATGATGGTGGAACATTTCTGTTCTTTGCTTAGTTAATGTGGCTATGTTTTGAAATCAAACTCTAGGCTGGTTTCTGTTTTTTATATTCATGGATTTGCATGGTTGTGCTGTTATTGCTTTCTTTTGTCCAACATGAGCATTTTTTTTTTACTTTATGTTTGTTTCTTGTACTGTTTTTTTAATAAAAAATTGTATTTGCTATTTTCAAAAAAAGAATACTTGTGATAATATCTCTATAGTCATTTGACAAATGGATATGAAGTATTCTCTTAAGCTGTCCATTTGCTTAACTCTTAGACTGCTGTATTACATTGAACACAATGATGCAAAGGAAATATGAATCTGCTTTCAAGAAATCCTTCTATTGAGTTTTCAAGAGCCCAAGCTAGGACTTCCAGAGTCAGGTGTTGAGCCCCATTTTAGAATAATATAAAATTAAAGGAGGAAAATGTGACTTCCTAAATATAAAAAACAAAAAAACTGTCTGAGAGAAAGATGTAAGATAGATCATGGCAGAGTGCATGATCTGGCATGGGGTGGGGAAGTGAACGGAGAATATGTCTAAACTGAACTGAGAAATGATGACTGAAATACACAAAACATCAATAAAAGCGTTATAAAATTAGATAAGTAAATAAATAAAAAGAAGTCCTTCTATTCTTCAAGCATAATAAAGCACATGTGGTTCCATTTGTTCTTGTGTTTGTCAAATTCTCAACAATAAACATTTGTTTATAGTGATTGCTAGAAATCTTATATATAAGTAAACACTGTAACACACTAAGAACATAGATGAGTGTAATTTCATTCACATTCACACATATAATAGTAGTGATATTTTATTTGAGACAAAGATATCATGGAGTGCAGAGAACAATTAAGATGAAATAGATCTCCTTAAATCAACTATACTACAGTCTATAACCTACAACATGACATAGCAAAATAAAATTGGTTAATCAAATATTCAAAATCTTATTTACATCCCCAAATATCCTTCAGTGTAGGACCATCTTATATATCATATGTATGTGATCTATCTATCTATCTATCTATCTATCTATCTATCTATCTATCTATCTATCTATTTATCTATCTATCTTACAGATATATGAGCACATTAAGTTGGGAAGTGGTCACTGGGGAGAAATGTACATGGGAAGGTGCTCTAAAAATCATCAGACTACATTGTATGAAATTGCAAAGTTTCATAAAGAGTACATGTAGATAAAAGAAACAAGAACTAATTTTATATGACAAAAATATACTTTAAACACAGAACACACAGACATAATATACACACATATACACACATACACTCAAACAAAGATTTATATATAATACTTACTACAAATTCCTTATTATTAATCCTTACTACAAATTAGTCTAGTTTATAAATAAATAAATATACCACTCTGTTATTCATGAAGTTCTTATTGCTTTCTATTTGAATCTTCCTTCGTTTTGAGCAGATTATCCTCTCTTTGGACCAATATAATATATAACATTCCTATTTCCTTTGTCTATGAAAGTATCTACTGAATGAGGATTGTAAGATATAATTACTTCTATTTAAAGTAAATGCTGAGGCTGGACAGATAACTTAGCGGTTAAGAACACTGACTGCTCTTGCAGAGGACCTGGGTTCGATTCCCAGCATCCACATGGCAGCTGAGAACCATCTTTAACTCCAGTACCAGGGTAATCCGACACCCTCCTCTGACCTCCATAGCATTGCAGGACATGGGTGCACAAATCTACATGCAGACAGTGCATTCATACATATAAAAATTAATTAAAAATTAATAAACAAAGTAAACGCTGAAAATATTTGTACTAACTCTTTGAGCGTTTTAAGTGCAAAAAAAGTCAATGTGTGTCAAATATTTTGAGAAGGATCTTGTTTCAAGGAACCATCACACACACACACACACACACATACACAACAAAACAAAACAAAAACAAAGTGATGTTCATATTTTATGTCATGTTTTTCAGTTGTTGTTAAAAATATTTCTGCTGTTGTACACATGAACTCACATTGGCTGAAGTTATCTATATAAAAACAGGCCAGTAACACATTCTAACAAGAGGGTCTAACCTCCTAAGGCAGCAGCCCCAAGTATTTACAGTTGATCTATTCAAACAAGGAGAGTTACTTTTCTTTAGGAGTGTGGCCACAGGTACATTCCCATGCACCACTGGATGGCTGATATATATATATATATATATATATATATATATATATATAATACATATATATGTAATATAGACATATATATATATATATCAGACATCCAGTGTGAATATATATATGTACATAATATATAGATTATAATATAATAGATATATATATATATATGAGGAACTCTTATTGGAGTCAGTGAGTTAAACATTTTAGTTTAGAGTTTTTCTGTTTTTATTCAAATAGGTTTTCTATAATACTTGAAGAAAATAAAATTACACAATATGTAATGTAACTTGATGCTTTTACTATACATTTGAAAAAATATACTTATTAACAACTTTTGTTTGAGACAAGGTTTCCTATAGCCCTAGTTGGCTTGTAATTTGCTATTGCTTGCTTAGATAACATCTACCTTTCTCCTTTTATGGTTGATTATTGCTAAGACCACTCTTGTATGGGTTTACTGGAAGATAACTATAGTTATTGTAGGGTAAAGATTTTAAAGATTGCATCAGTTTTAGAGGGTAGTATTTGAGGGAACTTCATACTTTCTTCACAGGGCCCTACAACTTACTGATAAACTATTGGCTATTGACATGCAGCAGAAGGGAAATCATTGTCTCCAGGCTGCCTCACTGCTCTGCCCTCTTGTCTCCTGTGAATAACTCCAAAACTAAGGTCACATCAAAGGACCTGGTTGAAATCAATGGTTACCTATGAAAAAAATAATGAAAACATGAGAGAAAGATTTCTGGAGAGATAGGGCTCTTAGGGGAATGGGAGAGAGTCAGTGGTGAGAATGTGGAAAGGTAGTTACCACAGTTTATTGTTTCAAATAAGAACATCAAAATAATTTCAAAATAAAATATGCACCTTCGTTAAACCTCTGCCAACCAAAGCTCAGGAACCATTGCAGAAGTGCGGGAAAGACCATAAATACCAGAGGTGGTAATGACCAGAATGAAACAGTCTTCCAGGCTGCTGAGAAGTTATTCATATGGACTCAAAGCAATGACAGCAACATGGACAAAGACACATAAGCTCAAACCAGAAGATAATCCAACGTGGATGTAGGGAAGTGGGTAGGAAACTTCAACCCTGGCTGAGGAACTATTCTTAACTGGTAGAGATCTGCAATGGAGTCACTTTTAAATTCCCTGCATAGTGGAGAAACCAGGTATTCAGGAGGTCAATTTTAAAACCATGCATCTAGTAAATGGAAAGTTAGAAATTCAGTCACTGTCTGATTCCATGTCTGCTAAAACTCAGCTATGTTCACTCATCTTCTGAGCATAGCAGTTTTATGACCTGTAATATGACTAGATTCAGAACCATGAAATATGAGTAAAAAGCAAAAAAAAAAAAAAAAAGAGCTGAATTTGCAATCAATGTGAGAAAGAAATTGCAAGTAAAATATTTGCTGGTGGAAGGATTTAAAGTTACTAAGAATGAATGGAAATTAGGATTTCTTAATCATTCCTAGTGTAGTTGGGCACTTGATTTAAAAATTATTGACTTAAGAATTTGGGAAGCTGTCAGAAAAATTTAGTCATTAGAGTGTTATTATTGCATAAAGGTTATTAATTCACCTTTTAACATAACTTTAATGCTTTCTCCTCATTTGTCAGTTATTAGCTTTTGCCCTGGGATAGATTTTAATTACATTCACTCTTTTGTCATTAAATGTGATTTGCTAGGTCATTCTGGCTCTTCAAAAGCAGTTTATGAGACAGATGATTTACTTAAAAAAACAGCAAAGTTTTTGTCCTTGTATTCTCATATACATGAGAAATATTTAAGTTTCTTATCATACTTTACATGTGGTGTGTGTGACAAAAACTAAAAGAAAAACTCACATTTTCTTTGCAATGCTAGTCAATGTTACTAGGAAACCTGTTTATATCAAATTAGTTTTTGTTTACTCCACAAAGAGTAGGTAATCTTTCACAACTTTAATAAAAGTCTTAACATATTTACCCAGATATAGGAGTTTGAACACATTTTCTGATAACATCCACAACTCATAAGTACATAAATTATCAACATGCCCTCTAGGATTACAATGCCTTTTAAAGTTTTCTTTTACATTTAGCTGGGTGTACATTTATACCTTTGTAAGTGTATGTGCACATGTGAGTACAGAGACCTTATAGTCAAGAACACGGACACAGACTCCTTGAATCCAGAGTCATAGACAGTTATAAGCTACTCGATGTGGGTGCTGGGAACAGAATTCTGGTCCTCTGAAAAAGCAGTACATGCCTTTAAACATTACTCCATCTCTCAAAGCTTGAAACCGATGATTTATATTTGTTTATGTGGTGCTAGTAATTGAAGTTAAGGCCTTATGAATTCTCTGTGGGGACTCTACCACTGAACTATTTGTTTGGATTGATTTATATCTGGTCCATATTAAGAAACATAATTATTGAAAAATGGAGACAAATGTAGCTTTAAATGTGAGGGGGCTATTACCCAGTATTATTAACTATAACTGTTAGACAACATGAAACACACACACAATGATGTTATCAGTCAAGATCATACTCTATTTTGAATTGAAAGTATTCCTTCTCTATGCCTTATCTTTGCCATTATTTTTACTATTACATAACATCATTTAACTTTTCAAATATATTTTATCATTTGGATATATGCATTAAAAATAAAGCAAAACTTTTCAGTAAACTGCATGAAGTTCTTGAAACATGTTTTCTTGTTTTTTGTCTAAGCTTCTTCTGTGTAGTTCACCTTTGGGTGCTCTTGGTGTGTCCTTGTAGCAACAGTGTCCTTGAAGTTATTGACACAGCTCTTGTCTCCCACCATCTGTGAGATGCATCAAAGAGAGTAAGGACCATTAAGATTTAACAATGTGTCCTGAGTATATTCTAAAATAGAAAGGCTTTGAAATATAATTTGTGAGTGTGATAATTAAGGCAAAGCTCCTAATTATTCTCTGGGACCAAATAGATATGAAGAAATGATTTCTAATTTGTAATGACCTTTCATCAGTTTACATTTTTTAGTCAGAGCCAGGGATGGATCCTCAGCTGGAATTATCCTATGTTTATACCTGTGTCATGATTTTCAATTATAATCCTTAAGATATATATTTTTCCTTTTTGGCTTTATATCAGCTCTTCAAATGACCATGAGTTAATACTGAGCCAGAAGTGCTGAAGAAAGCTTCATTACTGTGGATAAAATGCAACACCATCATTCATTTTTTAATTTAGACTCTGGTTAACGTTTGGAGGTTGTAATCAATTACATTAACACATGATGCAATTCGACTCATTTGCACAATTTCAATCAGGATTTCATCCTCATCACAGTGCTGAGACTGCTGTATTGAAAGAAAATAATGACCTTTTGATTGCAAAACGGATGTTGTCTTTTGTGATTTTTCTCAGATCTTTTGGTAGCATTTGAGGCAGTTAATCATGACATTTTATTGGCTGGTTTATAGATTCTGGTGGAATTTTCTCAAATAAAAGTAAATCCTGTCTCAAGTTTTATCTCTCAGTGGTATATTTAAATATATGTTTAGTAAGATCATCTAATTGCTAGATAGGATCCTAGTGTTATATATGTGACTCTGTTTCCAGATTTTTTTTACATTTTTTGGATAGTTATCATGTGGCTTGGTGATATTGTAGAATATTAGGTATATTTTAATGCCTCAATGTGAATATTTAGGGAACAATGTTTATTTTCTAAATATATTGATTTGCTGGCCAATGATTGCATTTTGTTTGTAAATTTTATCCAATTACACATTTCTAGCTTGCAAATCTGGTATTTATAAAGAGTAAGATTACATTTTTGATTATTATTTCCTATTAGATAGGACAATAAAACCTAGTATCCTTCTCCAAGTCAGTAATTTGTTAGAAAATCTCCAGACAAAAGTAACTCAGCCATCAGTAAGTCAGTTCTTAAAAATCATTTACAACTTTGTTTACTATAGAAAACTAAATGTGTGAATTGTAAAGATACAAAACCCTGGAACCTACTTGAATATTTTTGGTTAAGCATCACAGATAAAACAATGATCTCTTACTATTTTTTCATTCTGTACTTCTTAACCATTGTGTAAAAATCTGACTTCATTTAATGTAGGACATCTTGGATATAAGCCTCATTTTGGCCACCAGGTGACCATTTGAACCTCCATTTAAGGAACTGAGTTTAGTGAGCCACTGAATCTCAGAGAAACACTTCATTGACATTGGGCATGTTAATAGCTTTTGATGAAGAGTCAGGCACATTGTAATTGGCCAAAATCCCCTTTTCAGGCTGTTATGTTTGAACACCTTGCCTTGTTGGCCTGCAAGAAAACCTTCTGCCCATCAATTCAAGTAAATTGCAGTTTGTTCAATATTGGATCTGTTTGCCTCCTTGTTAGCTAGGGAAACTTTCTGCCTTTTACAGTGAGTTCCCATGAAATTGGACCAAGTTCACATGAAAAAAAAATGAAATAAAACATATGCAAATGTTATCACATGATAGCTCTGCCTTTCTCATTATTCTTTTCTTGTTAGCCTCTTTGAGACATGGTTTCCCTGTAACCAAGCTGTTCTGGAATGTGCTATGCAGACCTGATTGATCTTAACTCATAGATACCTGCCTGCCTCTGCCTCCCAAACACTGGGATTAAAGGTATGTGCACTGAACCAGGCTAATTATACTATGGCACATATTTCACGGTTATATGAAAACCCATCATTTGAAATATAATTTCTAACTGCATTTCAGTCCTTTATTTTGTGTCTAGCTTTCCTGAGCCAACCAGTTGGTCCATCACAAGCTATTTTTTTAGTTTATTCTAATGCACTTCAATAATCCATTGATAGAAAGTAAGTGGAACTATCTATTTGGTAACTAAGTGGTACAAACAACATTTATGGGTTAAATGCAAAAAACAGTAAGAGGATATATGTATGCAAAGGAAGAATAGAGTACGTTAATGCCAATTCTATAATCACGATAAAATTTGTTTTTGTTGTCAAAGTTCTTTAAGGCTATTGTTAAAACAAACTTCACTTTGACTTGGAAGGAGACGAGACTAACTCAAAGCATGAAACATCCTTTCATCAAAACCTAGAACTTGTGAGAAATCATCCAGGACACCAGGACCAATAAACTATCAGAAAAATAACTACTGGCAAAAGACAGTGAGAAAAGAACTGATTGACAATTTGACCATGAGAAATTAAATAATGTGTTTTTAAAGAAAATTTGTCATGAAAAATAACAGTAAATTTTACTGATAATATAATGTAAATATCTTTTATAATATATAAATAAGCATATACAAGTAACTCTTAAATTGCCAAATAAGAAAACTTCTAAGAAAATAATATTTGAAAAGAATGTGTTGGACAAAATTTCTACAAAACTTGAATAAAAATATTTTTAAAGTATAATTTAAAAATTATAATTTTATTTTTATTATAAAATTAATTATTTTATGTATATGGATACATTTTAAAATAATCCAATGTTTCATTTCATAAAGTACATGACCACTTTGGAAAGTCTTGCAATTATTAAAATAACCCTTGTTCCTTCAAGATAAATTTATATGAGTCCTGGCCCAAAAAGAATGGTTTGTTTCATTCCATTCTCGTTATCCCTTGTTTTTCTATAATATTTTCAAGAATATTCTATATCAAAAATTAAATGTTACAGAAATAATGGAATCAAGATTTTTCTGTAATGAAAATCAACTTGTAAACTCATTAACCAAAACCAAGATTTTTCAAAACTTGCAGTATTTTATAATATCTAGAGAGATGAGGCACATATGTACTGGGGTGCCCAGTTCTAGGTCAAAGGATCACTTTTCACAGTTGGTTCTCTCCTTATATCTTGTCATCAACGAGATCAAATTCAGATCCTCAAGCTTGTCAGCTGCTTTTCCTCACTATCACACCATCCCTCTGAGAGCAATTTTATAAGCAATTGATATATTACAATTATATAGAAAAGAAATTATCTATCTACCTCTCTATCTGTTTGGCAATCTTCATAGCTATATACATGTATACAAATGAAACCAACAAGATTCTCTAGAATAGAGCCAGGAGCCATAAAATTTCTTAAACAGAGCTCCAGCATATCTCAGATTTGAGAAATACTATACAGTGTTCAAATTTATGCACAGGATATGTATTGGCTATAACAAAATAATTCTAAATCTCCAATAAAATAAAAAGCATTCAATAATTGATATCTGAGATCCCTCATTATACGTGAATTTGAACTCATATTTCTGAGATATGGATATCATAGTACTATCAAACTGTTTTTCACATACTATTAAACACATTCATAAATTTGTCAGTTTATTTGTCTAGTTGTGCATGAGTATTATTGAAACAAAAATTAATGAAAGTGTATTTCTTGTCGGTGAGAAATGTGAATGTCAATAAAATTACAATATCACAAAAGACAGAGAATCATACTATAACTTGGAAATATAATGGTAAGTTTTTCCTACACTATTAGACTTCTCATTTCTCCTTTCAGTATTTCTTTGGATAACTGATCAATTGAATTTGGTAGGTATATTACAATTTTTATGTGCTCATGGCTTTAACAATATCTGACATATACTTTATAACACAAATACATACTTTTTATTTTGTTTGTTTTTAAAGACAATTTTTATTGAAGCTCTGTGCAGTTCATACAAAATTACAAATCAAATCTAGACCCCTGTCCCATTCTCTGCCCCCCTCACCTCATCAGAAGACATGCATTCTGCCAAAAATGTTTTTCTTTTTCTCAGTCTCAAAATTCTCGAAGCAGAAATTTACAGTTTTGAGCAGAGGTTCATTTCAGTCAGTTCTTTGAAGTAGTCTTTCCGTTGTTGTTGTTGTTGTTGTTGTTGTTATTCTTTCCAATATGCATCATTTCAAAATATGATATATGTGGCATATATTCATGCCACATATATCATTGGTTTTAGCATCTTCAGCTTATAGTATTTTTTCTTTATTAGGCTGAAAAATGTCATGTTTGAAGTCTCTTCATGAATACATACTTTTTGAATGCAGCATCAAATTAACCATCATATTCCTTACATTTGAAATGATGTAGATCTATCAATTTAAAAAAAATAATCTGTTCATAAGTTAAAGTTTACAACTGACTGTAAGACACTGCGTCTCTATTTCATTCACTAGTCCTGGTTCTTACAGTCTTTCTTCCTTCTCTTCTGGAATGATACCAGAGCCTTTTGGAAGGTGAGATTTAATATAGATGGTCCCATCCAGGGATATACACTCTCGAAGCTCATATTCTTTGAAGCTTGACTAGTTGTGGCCTTCTGTTTGCATAACACTCTATTGTACAAGGAAGCTTTACTGGTGAAAATTAAAAGATTCACTCATTTTTCTCTTCCCATAATTCCATGTGTAGAGTTTCAACTATAGATGTGTCTCCTAGAAATGAGGAACTTTCGGATGTTTATGTTCTATTTCTGATCAGTAGTGGGATTCTGCAGTAGCCTCCATCTGTTGCAAAGAGTAGCTTTTGTGATGAGTGGTATATGATATGCTTCTCTGTAAATATAACATTCTATACTTAGTGTATTGTTAGAAATTTCATTTTTCTAGAGATATGACACCGATAAGGTTTTCTATAGGCTCTATGTCTTTTCCAACCCTGTGCATTTGGCTGAGTTTGTGCAATGCTGGCATCAGGCATGGGATCCGTGCCAACTGGGACAAGTCTGAAAATGTAGCAAGATAAATGGGTGAGGGATTGGCCCTGGACTGAGAATGACAAGACACTGAGTATTGCTGGGTAAGGAAGAGTATGCCTAACCTAGGGTTTCTAGATGTGCTAACTAGACTCTAGTGGATCTATTTGCACAGAAGGAAATCTGGGATTGGGAGCTTGATGAATAAGGTTTAACTTGGACATTATAATGCATGAGTGTTGAAGGGGGCTTGGGTATGGGGCATGGGACTGGATTTGTATGAGAACCACTCTATAAGTTGTACAAATGCTCAGTAAAGAAAGATTATATAAACTTGATGTGTTAATTTATACATTTTTTGTTTCTAATAAATGTAGATATTTTATAGCACCTATCTCTTGGTGTACTTTTTCACATTTTTGAGAAAATTAAATTACTTTAATACAACTTTTATATCTTCTATAATACTTCTGTATTAATTTCATTTTCTGTTGCTTTGATAAAATACCATACCAACACTGATTGAAGCAATTTATTTAGGTTCCTCATGGTGGGAAGACATTTCAGGAGGCAGCTGGAGCAAAAAGTTGAGTTCCCACACCTTTAACCATATGCAGGATGCAAAGTGACACAAACTGGCAGGGATTAAAGCTACACATTGTCAAAGTCTACCCCAGTGATGTGGGTACAACAAGGTGGCCCCTTCCAAACCTATGCAAACATCCCCACCACCTGGTGAAAATTATTCAAATATTTGCAACCCACAGTTGCCATTCTCATCCAAGCTATCACAAATTCTTATTTTAGGTAGACATGTAATTTAAATAGCTGAGTTTTAGAACCTTTGATCCTTTCTATTTTATGATGACCATCTGCGTTTTAAGATGACCTGAATGTTTTGACATTTTCAAAAAGAAATATCTTCTTGTTATCTCTAAGTGAGTAATAAACACATTAAAATAAAATTTTGGTATATCATATTTTACAAGGTTAATTAATATGCTCTCTAGGTTTATTGGGAAAAAAAACTTGTAAAACCTTGTACAATAGTGACTATGCTAAGTGACAAATATGATCATGCAATGAGATTTGTTCATAACTAGCATCAGCTTACTATTATTTCCCCTGAAGAAATATTAACCATGTTTTTTTATTTTTTTATTTATTTTTTATGTGTATGAATGTACTGTCTGCGTGTAGGTTTGTGCACCCGTGTCATGCAATGCAGTGGAGGTCAGAATATGGTGTCGGATTCTCCTGGAACTGGAGTTAAAGACGGCTTTCAGCCGCCATGTGGATGCTGGGGATCAAACCCGGTGCTGTGCAAGAGCAGTTGGCGCTCTTAACAGCTAGACCGTCTCTCCAGCCCCAATCAAGTTTTTTATTTTTAATGATTTCGTTTATTTTCTGAGTCTTTGTCTGCATGTATGTAAGTGCACCACATGCATGCCTTGTGCCCACAGAGTCCAGAAGAAAGTGTTGGATCCCCTATTACTATAGCTAAGGAGAAGTGTTATATACCATGTACCTAATCTCATTAAATATATACTGTAATTGGCATTAAAATGTTGAACTATAATAAAGAAAATTACAGACAAGCTAATTTTTGGTTATCTTATTTTGCAAAAGAAAACACATTATTTTATTTACCTAGAAAAATAATATTGAGAGATGAAAACATTTTGTGAAATGCACACTATCTCATTTCACAGAATAGTATCATAGTTGTTTAACTGTCTTGTGTAATCATAAATTATAAAAATTCATGTTCACGAACAGATATTTTGAATGTAAAATATCATTATTTACTCACCAGATCACAATCTATAGCAAAAAAAGCAGTTAAAACTCTGATGCTGATAAAAGTTTGCATTTTAAATAGTGAGTGTTCAGTATCATGGTGAGCTGAAGCGCAGTCCTTTGGAATAAGGGAATTGGTTCTCTTCAGGCAACATTAACTGCAGTGGGCCAAAAAGGGAAACATATTATAAATTCAAAAAGATATCTGATGCTGAAAATAATGGAAAAAAGAAGGAAGAATTCATCTTAGATTCAAACAATGAAATGCAAATTTCATCTCAATATTTACTAAAATTAGTGGTGTAAATGTCCTTTTTTATTAAAATAGTTAATATACATCTATCTTCTGAACATTCATTTTATCAAATCGATTTTGATACAATTTATAATAAAATGAACTTTGAAATCTTTAAAAAGTTATGGATGAACTATTGATTTTTGTCTTTAGACAAAAGGTATAGATTATATAAGTGGTATTTTCTTGAAAATGCGTGCTCATTTGAACTATATTCTGAACTTCAAGTAGGTTGTAGGGGCTGGAGAGAAGAAAAGAAAGGAAATTGTAGGCTTCTTCTGTCCCATGTGTCCAGGAATCTTAGCTAAGTGGTTCTGACTGCCTTTCTTTTCAAGCTGTATCCAAAGAGAGCCAGTCTAGCACACAGTGCCATGATGGTTTATTCTGGAATCCCCTAAGGGCTGTACTGCGATGGCATTTAAAATGTTTCTTCCTCTTTTTGAAGTTAAAGGGATCAGAAAAAGAGTTTCAAAGAGCAACATGAAAGTGACATAGGGTATTCAAATAAAATTTATGGAAGATGATCTTATGAAGAACATCAAAGTTACTTCATATTCTACTTGTCATATATATGCATGTAAATGGTTAATCTTAAATAAAATCTATTTGAAAAAATATAGCAATGTAAACAGGTGAAGCACAAGAGAGAGAGAGAGAGAGAGAGAGAGAGAGAGAGAGAGAGAGAGAGAGAGAGAAAGAGATTTATGGTTGGCAAAGAAAATTTTACATAGAAAATGAAATATTAAATGAAAATTGTGCTTTTAGTAAATCTTCAGAGAGGTCTGAGGCTCAAAACATATGTCTTGTCTGAAATTGTCAGTAGATGAATTGTTATTTATTGAACTACCACAAATGCCTGTGTGTGTGTGTGTGTGTGTGTGTGTGTGTGTTATACACTGAATTTTGTCAAATGTCAGGGAATTTATTTTGATCATATTTAAGACCCCCTCTGCCAGTTGCACTCATCTTAAAGCCCCCCCAACAGATTTAATTACAGATTTAATTTAATTTATCATATACATTATGGATTAGAGACTCAAGATTGTTACCCCAAATATCCTTTGATGTGTTTATCCACTGGACCATGGTAAAGCTATAAATTTCACACCTTTAAAGAAACCCAACTCTCCCCCTCCCACAAGTTATTTGTTGCCAATAACACCTCAGCTAAGGTTGGGGCTGCATTCCTACTTTGCCAATGCTATGCTCGGATTCTGGCTTGCGTGAACTTGCATGGGACTTGTTCATGCTGTTACCATTCTTTTAAGTTCATGTTAGTAAATTCTCAGTTGTCTGAAAAACTCAGTTTTCTTGTGTTCCTGTACCACCTCAACCTTTTATATTATTTTCTCCCCTTGTCTGCAATGGGCCTGAGCCTTGGGTGGCAGAAGTTTGATATAGGTGTCCTGTACAGGGATAATAGATATCCAGGGTTGTGTTCCCTAGATTTTAGCCAGTTGTGACTTTGTGGGTCAATTGCCATCTGCTGTATGAGGAAGATTTACTGGTGAGAGTTGAGAGATGCATTAGTACTTTTTCTGCCCACTGATACACTATTTTACCTGGGCCTTAGGTGTAAGTCATATGTTGATGTGTCACTTAGGGCTTTTTCTCTTTTTCACAAATTGTGGAACTTGGTAATGGATTCCATCTGTAGAAAGAAGCTTCTTTGATGACTACTGAGAGGCACACTAGTTTGTAAATATAAAGGTAAGTATTTAGAGTACAGTCTCCACCTGTTGCTAAAATAAGTATCTTTGATAAGGGTTGAAGAAAACATTTATCTGTAAATATGATAACACCTATTTAGAATAAAGCAAGAAATGATACTTGTCAAGGGGATGTGGGAAATCCCCTAGGATCTATGACCACTACAGCCATATGTATTTGAGAAGGTTTCCAATACCACACATAAATTTCCTTCCATTGAAGAGCCCTTATTTCAATTAGATATCTCAGGAGTTCAGATTGCTGTCCTCTCTTGCACAAGACCCAGGGTTAATTCCCCCACCTACATGGTAGTAGCTCACAACTGTCTGTAACTGCAGTTCCAGGAGATGCAATGCCCTCTTCTTATTTCTGTGACCATTTCACAGATGTGGGGAACTTATTTACATACATGTAGGCAAAACACACACATATATACATACATATATATATATATATATATATATAAATTAAAAGTAAATATGTCAAAATCAGCCATTGCTCTTAACCACTGAGACATCATGCGTTTGAATCCCTGCCTGAATAAAGAAAAAAATGAACTGAGAGCATGTATTCATTGCTTTGCATCCTGACTGCAGATAGAGTGTGAGTAGCAGGTTTAAGTTCCTGGTGCCATGACTTTCATTCTATACTGGATTTTACTTTGAAGCAGAGAGACAAAATATGCTCCCTAGGTGATTTCTGTCAAGGTACTTGCTACAGCCATAAGACCAGGGACAGACAGAGATATAAATAATTGGTGGTGTTCCTGTGAAAAATCTTTCTATGCGGTTCTCATATCTTTGTAACTGGTTCGTGGAGGGAAAACCAATGAGTTTATAACTTTGATTTCAAATGTCCCCTTGCTCCATGACTGGAGATATTAAAAAAATTAAGTATATCTCTGCCATATATGCATTTCATCTTTCGAGAATTCCTTGTTCAGCTGTTTGCCCAGATTTTTAATCGGGATACAATTAATTTAGTTTCTTAGGAACTATTGACGGCCAACCACTGGTAGGTGAGGGAGAATCATTTTATTCATTTATTTATTCATTTACTTACTTATTTATTTATTTATTTATTTATTTATTTATGTATTTATTTATTTATGGGGCTGGAGAGATGGCCTAGTGGTTAAGAGCGCCGACCGCTCTTGCAGAGGACCCGGGTTCGATCCCCAGCACCCACATGGCGGCTGAGAACCGTCTGAAACTCCAACTCCAGGAGAACTCCAGCTCCAGGGGAATCCGACGCCCACTTCTGACCTCCGCGGCATTGCACGACACGGGTGCACAGACTTGCATGCAGACAATACATTCGTACACATACAGAAATAAATAAAAAAATTAAAAAAATTATTTATTTATTTATTTATTTATTTATTTATTTATTTTTGAGTGTGTATGAATGTACTGTCTGCATGTAGGTTTGTGCTCCCATGTCGTGAAATGCCGTGGAGGTCAGAAGAGGGTGTCAGATTTCCCTGGAACTGGAGTTCTCCTGGAATTGGAGTTACAGATGGTTCTCAGCTGCCTTGTGGGTGCTGGAGATCGAACCCTGGTCCTCTGCAAGAGAAGTCAGTGCTCTTAACTGCTAGGCCATCTCTCCACACAAGAGAGTCATTCTTTTCAAGGGAGTGATGCTAGACAAGCTGAACAGGCTCCCATCTCTGAACTCAAACCAGGGGACATCTGAGCATACCAATTTATCCAATATGTTTCAACTTATATGGCAGAATGCAAGATGGTTGAGAATTTTTTCACTTACTATGTTTTAACTTTTATGAGTACCACAGTAACTTTGTTGTATTGTTTTTGGTAGAAAGACCATTTGGACAATATTAATCTTATGCATACTTGGGAGCTCTTTTCATTTTCTGGTATCTTCCATTTATTTCTTCAGTGTCTTAGCATTTTTATTATGCAAGTGTTTCTTTTTTCGCTGTTTAGATTTATTCCATGTATTTTGAGGCTCTGGTGAATGGAATCCTGTCCCCAATTTCTTGCTTTGTGTGTTTGTTATTAGTATAGTATATAAGAACAACATTGGTTTTTGTTTGTATAGCTTGCAACTTTGCTAAATGTGTTCATCAGCTCTATGAATTTTTTGGTGGATTATATATGGTCATTTATTTATAGAATATTATCATCAGGAAGTAAGACTTTTTATTTCTTTCTTTTCAATTTGTCTTCAATTTATTGCCTTCATTGTCATGTTTCTCTACCTGACTTCAAGCAATATTTTGAATAGGATGGAAAGATGGACATTCTTGACTTGTTCCAGATTTTTATGAGAATGCTTTGATCTTTTCTTCATTTAGTGTGATGTGGCCTTTGGTTTTGTTGTATATTGATTTCTGCTAAACAAATAGAATATTAAACTGTGTCCTAATGGCTTACTATTATACCCATAGATTAATTCACATTTCAACTCTCTCTAGACAAACTTCCTTACACAGCAGATGTTGATTAACACAGAGACCCACAACTGGCCAATGTGCAGAGAATGAGGCTGCAGAGTGCTTATCTCTAAATAGGACACCTATATAGAACTTTTCCCTTCCAAGGTTCAGGAATCAGAAAAGGAGGCAAATATTTGTCATAGCTGAAGTGGTGGATGACCACAAAGGAACAGTTTTCCATGCAGTCATTGAGTTACTCATATGAACTCACAACAATGGTGACAACATTCCAGAGACCTATGAAAGCTCAAATCAGACAAAATTCTAGCACAGGGAAGGTAGGTAAGAAACTTCATCCCTCCCAGCCAGCAGCAGGATTCTCAGGAGGTCGATGCAAGCACAGGTGAGCCTGAACTGCCCAGGAAGCCAGAAACAGTGGCCTGGATATCAGGGATCAGGTAAATCAACACACCCCCTCCTGTGTGATTGGAATAGGGGGAGTCATCCAGCTGCCAGTGGGATGCTCAGGGGGTCGGTGCATGGGCCAAAGGCACAAACCCCCATACCCCACTCAAGCTGGTGGTGCTGTGGTACAGAAGATCTAGTGGGTGCAGTGTTAGTGATACTAGGCTGCATAGCTAATGTAGCAGAACTGGCCGGCAGGAAGCAGAGTGAATGACCAACCAGTCCTCCATATTGACATTGGAGATAAGCACCAGAACTAAAAAAAAAAAAAAAAACCCACATGCCAAAGACACAGAGAAAAACAGAACATGGGAAAAGCTCATAATAAATCCACACCAAACTCTACCAGTCCTATAGAAGATCATTACAATGAGATCTCCCTGGAAGGAATCCAAGACACAGACCTTAGAAGAACAGTCATAGACATATTCAAAGCAATCAAATAATATAAAGAACAAATCAGAGAACTAAGGGGAGAGAATGAAAAACCGAGGAAGGACCTAGAAGGAACGAAGGATAAACTTTAAAAAAAAAACTTGAGGGAGAGAATAACAAATTCTGGAAGGAAGTGGAAACACTGAAATGCTCCCGTGCTGAAATGAAAAAAGAAACTGACCAGTGAACCAAGAAGCTACAAGAAGAGAATGACAAGCTCCAAAAGGAAGTGGAAATTCTAAAGAAATCAGAGCAAGAAATGAAAAAAGGAAATTGAACACTCATCCTGTCAACAGGAAAGATGGGAAAAAGTATCAGAAGCAGAATGGATGAAGCAGGAAAAGGAATATCAGACCTGAGGATAACATAGAACAATTAGAATGCTCAAGTAAAGATTATGAAAAATTAAACAAAAAACCACATGAGTGGAACAACTGGGAAATGTGGGACACTATGAAAAGACCAAATCTCCACATCATAGGGATAAAGGAAGGAGAAGAATCCCAAGACATCAGTATTGATCAGATCTTCAACAGAATAATAGAAGAAAATTTCCCCAAACTGAAAAAAACACAAACACAAGACGAGAAAAAGAAATTCCCCATGCCATATCATACTTAAAACTCTAGATGTTCAAAACAAAGACAAAAATATTGAAAGCCACAAGAGAAAAACAAGAAGTTACTTACCAGGGGAAACCCATCAGAATTACAGCTGATTTCTCAGTGCAAACTATGAAAGCCAGAAAAACCTGGACCAAAGTATTCCCAGTGCTTAACAACCTTACAGGTCAACCCAGATTACTATACCCAGCAAAAATGTCAATCAGTTGAAGGAGAAAGAACAATCTTTCACGACATAAACAAAATGAAAGAAGACATGTCAAAACGCCAACACTTCAAAAAATACTCAACTATCCCCAAGCAACTAAAGAGATAAATTAATAAAAGGATAACACAGTAAATGAAAACCTAGACTAAGAATGCAAATAAAAAATAAGTTGAAAGGAAGCAAAACACATTTCTGAATAACCTGAAATATCAATGATCTAAACCTCCCCAATAAAAGTATGTAGACTGAGAAAATGGCTTGGGAAACAAGCTCCATCTATATGCTCTCTACCATAAACCCATCTCACCCTCAAGGACAGACACCAACTTAAAGTGAACGGGTGGACAAAAAATATTCCAAAGCAAGCAAGAGTTGCTATTCTAATATCAGACAAAATAGACCTCAGAGTAAAATTAATCAGAAGAGACAAAGAGGGGCTTATCAATGGAACAATTAACCAGGAAGACTTCACAATCCTAAATGTTTATGCACCAAACTCAGGTGCAATAAACTTTATAAACATAATTCTTCAGGAGCTCAGGACACAGATTAATCCTAACACATTAATGATGGGGATTTCAATAACTCCCAGAGCCCCTTGGATATATCAACTAGACAAAAAGTAAACAAAATAACATATGGACTGAATAATCCAATACACCAAGTGGACCTCACAGACATCTACAGTATATTCCACACAAACTCCAGAGAATATACTTTCTACTCAGTGCCTCAAGGAACATTCTCCAAAATCGACCACATTCTAGGATACAAATGAAATCTCAACAAATAAAAAATATCTTTGAAATTATTTCATGCATTCTATCAGACCACACTGTTATAAAGCTCAACATGAACACCAGAATAAGCCCTACTAGCTACAAGAACACTTACCGACTTAACAATGCAATAATAAATGGGTCAGCGAAGAAAAACAATCTAAATAAAAGTATTAGTGGAACTAAATGAAAAGACAATACAAAACAACAAAACTTGTGGTTAGTTTAAAAGCAGTCTTAAAAGGGAAATTAATAGCTCTAAATGCTCACATTAAAAAAGAAAAAACAGAAAGAGAACAAATAAAGATCTAACACAGCAGATAAAAATATTGAGAGACAAAAACAAGAGAACCCTAAATCCGACAGACAAGAAGAAATAACAAAAATCAGAGCAGAAATCAATTAAATAGAGACAAAGAAAAAAAAAAAAAAAACAAAGACTCAATGAATCCAAAAGCTGGTTATTTGAAAAAAAAAAAAAAAAAAAAAAAAAAAAAAAAAAAAGAATCAATGAATCCAAAAGCTGGTTATTTGAAAAAATAAACAAGATAGACAGGCCTGTAGCCCAGTTAACCAAAAGAAAGAAAGATCAACTCCAAAGCAATAGTATTCCTGATGAAAAAGGAAACTCACAACAGACAAAGAAAATATCCAAACATTCATACAAGAATACTTCAAAACCCTGTACTCTACTAAATTTGATAAACTAAGATAAATGGATAAATATCTGAAATCCTGGGAACCAACAAATCTTAACCAAGAAGAGATTGACAGTTTAAACAGACCGATAATATTTGAGGAAAATGAAAATGTAATAAAAAACTCCCCCCCAAAAAAGCCCAGGCCCACATGGTTTTATGGCAGAATTCTATAAAACATTTAAAGGGTCTTACAACCATTACTACTCAAACTGATCAGGGAAATACAAACAGATGGACATCTCTCAACTTCCTTTTATGAAGCAAGTATCACTCTAATAACAAAACCAGGCAAAGATACAACCAAAAGAGAAAACTATAGACCCATCTCATTAATGAACATAGATGCAAAAATTCTCAACGAAATACTTGCAAGTAGCATACAGACCCACATCAAAAGATCATCCATCATGACCAAGTTGGATTCTTACCAGAGATGCAGGGATGTTTCAACATACATAAATCAAAAAATATCAAAAACACATAAATGGACTGAAAGACAAAAATACCACACATGATCATCTCAGTTGATTCAGAAAAAGATTTGACAAGCTCCAACATCCCTCCATGTTTAAAGTTCTAGAGGGTAATAGATTGAAGGGAACGTTCCTCAGTATAATCAAAGCCATATACAACAAACCCACTGCTAGCATCATCCTAAATGGAGAAAAATTAGAAACATTCCCCTTAAAGGTGGGAACCTGGGAAGACTGCAGCCTATTGACACTCCTTTTCAATCGAGTGTTTGAAAAGCTTATTAGGGCAATAAGGCAAGAAAGGCAAATTAAAAGAGTACTAATTAGAAAAGAGGAAGTCAAACTATCCCTTTATACAGATGATATGATAGTTTACTTGAAGGATGCTAAAAACCCCAACCGAAAGCTCCTAGAATCTATTAAGAGTTTCAGCACAATGGCAGGGTACAAAATTAACCTGGAAAAATCAGTAGCCTTTCTTTACACCACTAACAAGCAACTGGAGAAGGAATATAAGGAGAATATAAGGAGACCTTCACACTCACAATAGCCTCAAGAAATACTTAGGAAAAAAAAAATCTAAGCCAAAACACCAAAGACGTCTACCACAAAAATTTTAAACCCCTGAGGAAGGAGAATGAAGATAACATCAAAAGATGGAAAAACCTCCCATGCTCATGGGTTAGAAAAATCAATATAAATCTAAATGCCTGAAAACATACAACTTATGGCTGTGCAGGGTGAACTGGGGAATGCCAGCAGAGAGGTTGACCCATCTGAACATTAAGGAATGAGGAACCTCAGACTGCCTGAGTCACGGACACTGAGCATCTCTCTGAATAATATTGGGGTTGACTGTTTATAATGGACCCTAATGAAGTTTACCTTCCAGGTGCTGAGAAACCTTCCTACATCTCCCCTTTTTTTTGGAAAAAGGAAAGCATGATGGTAATGAAACCACTCCCTAACTGTAAACTAGAGCCAACTGTTACAGTGGTAATTTCTTATAAAACAGGCATAACGTATTAACTGATTGATAGGCATAGGAACTGTGAAAGGATGTTTCCCTAACTAGAGCCAAACTCAATAGTAACATGTTCATAAGTTGTGTATTAATCCAAATATATTACTACAGTAAAGCTCTGACATCAGCAATGAATTATTCTGCCTAGGAGATGTTGGCTAGGGGATTCAAACCCGCCCCCCCAAATTATAAAGGCCTTTTGCCTATAAGTGGGATATATGCAAGGAGAAAGGCAGTAAGTCCCTGTTTTCGAAGACCTGGTGTGAGCATGAAAAATGTTATGAGACGTCACTTGCTAGTGTACAATTGGCCTCTGCAAAGGCTAGAGAGTGTTACCAAAGGCCACTAAAGCAATACAGCAAAATATTGGTCTCCCTGAGACAAGCAAGACTCCTCCGTCAATATCAGCTACACCTCAACAGCCTGGAGATACTGTGCAACAGTGGCAGCCAAGTGTCTATATATATCCCAAATCTATTTGGCTATTGGCTCTCTCCTTGGAGGAATAACTCACAGCGGATGCCACAAGCTTGTGTCCTCTGGTGGTTGGGCGATGTTGTGAGCCACAGTAAGAACTTGTCACCCTTTATAGAGAAACCACAGTTTGCGGATTAGCATGCCATCCAAGCATCTGTGTCTATGCTCACAGCTTAGCTTGACATAATAAGTGATACTGCTTAAATGCCTGAACATCCAATAGCTTGTGCTTTGTTCATATGACTAAAAAGGGTATCACTGGGAAAGCTGTCAATCCATGAAGGGAAACAACCTGAACAGACTGGAGTCCAAAATGACAACTCCAAAGAAATTAGACTGTTTTCTTCTCACTCACCTGTGCCCCTTTCCCAAAGCCCAGGGAACAAACTGCGGAAGAGGAGGCATTGTAGATTGTAAGGGCTGTGGAGAGATAGGGGTGAATCATGAGACTACAGGAATATAGTCTGGACTCCTGATTGATCAACATGTCTGTGCATACAAGCTTCTCCAACTGGTCTATGGGAACCTTGGGTTGTTCAAAATTTGGACATAGATACTTGCAAAATGCACCAATTACCTGATTGTATGACATAGTGAGTGACATCAATGCTATCTGCAAACAACTGTGTCATTGTATTGTAGAATCCCTTAAAAATAAATAAATTAATTAATTAAAAAATCAATATAATAAAAATGTCCAGTCTACCCAAGTTAATATACAGATTCAATGCAATCCCAATTAAAATTTCTATGAGTTTCTTCACAGACTTGGAAAAATTAATCCTTAAATTCAAATGGCAAAACAAAATGCTCCAAATTTCTATAGCAACCCTGAGTGAAAAATGCAATACAGGGGAGATCACTTTACCAGACTTCAAGCTATATTATAGGAGTATAGTCATAAAGACAACTTGGTACTGGCAAAAAACACACCTGTTGACCATTGGAACAAAATTGAAGATCCAAACTTGAACTCATACAGTTTCAGCCAACTCATATTCGACAAAGAGGCCAAAAACACTCAATGGAGGAAAGATAGCATCTTCAGCAAATGCTGCTGGCAAAACTGAATCACCATTTATAGAAGAACAAAATTGAACCCCTGCCTCTCACCCTGTATAATAATAAACTCCAAGTATATCAAAGACCTCAATGTGAAACCTGAACCTCTGAAGGTGATAGAAGAAAACATTGATAGTGACGTACAAGACATAGGAATGGGAAAATACTTTCTAAATCAAACAATAGCCTCACAGGAATTAAGGTCAACAGCTGACAAGTGGGATATCATCAAACTCAAAAGCAAAACAAGGGGGCTGGACAGATGTTCTAGTGTTTAAGAGCACTGACTGCTCTTGTTGAAGACCAAGGTTTGATCCCCAGCACCCACATGGCAGCTAAGAACCATCTGTGTGATGGTTTGAATGAGTGTCCCCCATAGGCTGTAAGTATTCAGACATTTGTCTCCAGTTGGTGACACTGTTTTTGGAGGTCTTAGAAGGTGTGGCCCTGCTGGAGGAAGTGCGTTGTTGGGGGTAGCCTTAGTGAGTTTTAAAAAGCCTCGTGGTCTACAGTTGCTCTCTCTGCTTCCTGTGCTCTTTGCGAGATGTGACCCTTGGTTTGCTGCTCCAGATCCAGCTGCCATGCCTCCAGCCACAATGGACTCTAATTACCTGGAACCGTTAATCATAAGCTCAAATAAACTCTTCCTTTTATAAGTTACTTGGTCATGGTGTTTTATCACAGCAACAGAAAAGTGACTAATACAGTCTGTAACTCCAATTCCAGGGGAGCTCCAGCTCCAGGGGAATCTGAGACCCTCTTCTGACCTCCGCAGCATTGCACGACACGGGTGCACAAACCTACATGCAGACAGTATATTCATACACATACAAAAATAAATAAAATTAAAAAAAAGCAAAACAAACAGGAAGTGAAGAGAAAACCAACAGAGTGGGAGGAAATCTTCACCATTGATACATCTGATAGAGCATTGATGTCCAGAATATATAAACTACTAAATAATGTAAGAAAACAAATGACTCACTCAAAAGATGGAGTAAAAAGTTGAACAGAGACTTCACTATTGAGGAAATAAAGATGGCTGAGAAACATCTTAAAAAGTGTTCAACATTTTTAATAATTAAGGAAATGCAAATTAAAATCACTCTAAGATATCATCTCACTCCAGTAAGACTGGCTAAGATCAAGGAAACAAAAGACACCAAATGCTGGTGAGGAGGTGGGGAAAAGAAAATACTCATCCACTTGTGGTGGGAATGTAAACTCATAAAACCACTATGGAAAGCTGTGTGGAGAACCCTTAAAAGACTCTAAATGTGCCTACCATCTGACCCAGCCATACCACTCCTTGGTGTATACCCATAATACTAATCCTATTGCAAAGATACATGCACATCTATGTTTATTGCAACTCTCTTCACAATAGCAAAGAACGAAACTAACCCAAATGCCCCTCAACAGATGAGTGGCTAACAAAAATGTGGTACATCTACATAAGAGAGTTCTATGCAGTGGTAAAGAAAGATGACATCATGAACTTTGCAGGCAAATGGATGGAACTAGAAGACATTATGCTAAGAGAAGTAAAACAGTCCCAGAAAATCAAACAGGGAATATTTTCCCTCATTTTTGGATGCTAGCACCAAATCCCCCAGTTGAAAGGCAAGCTGAACAGCATTATTGCTATATTTATTTTTACCTGAAAGCAACTGTGCTGTTATAATGTGAATCTCTTAAAAGGCCATAGAATTAACTTACCAGTTATTTTCAGACATTGTCATTACCATACATGTGTGCAAGGTATGTATTCTTATTTTAGAGTGCTATAAAATTAAAGGGAAAATGTGAATTCCTAAATATATTTTAGAATTAACATACAGTTTATTTCCAGAGGTCATAATTTTGGTACATATATGTTGTTCATATAGGCATATTGTGTTACAATACAAATAGAAGGGAACAACAACATAAGGACTGGATCAAAGAACTGACTGATACAGTTAAATTATGTCCCAAACAATAACCTCTGCAGAGAATAAAAAATCTTTAAAAAACTGAGAGAAAGATGCAGGACATATATGCAGAATGCATGAACTGGAGTGGGGTGGGAGGCAAAGAAAATGGTATACATCTAAATTTGACTGAAAAACGATATGTAAAATACACAAAACATCAATAGAAAAAGAAACTCCGGGGCTGGAGAGATGGCCTAGTGGTTAAGAACGCTGACTGCTCTTGCAGAGAACCCAGGTTCGATCCCCAGCACCCACATGGCAGCTGAGAGCTGTCTTTAACTCCAGTTCCAGAGGAATCCAGCTCTCTCTTCTGACCTCCCCAGCATTGCATGACACGGTTGCACAAACGTACACGCAGACAGTACATTCATACACATAAAAAAATTAATTAATTAATTTAAAAAAGAAACTCCATCGCTATGTAAGGAACTGTTAACAACCAAAATCTGCTAATTGGGGGAGTCAGTTTCTTTTAAGGGCATGTTTTGGTAAGTTAATGGGCTCTAGTGGATGGACCTACTGATAGAAACCAGAAGTTCCTTGAGACAAATATCTTGCCCTAGCCCCACTGTTAACAGTTAAACACATATCTATGTCCGATATAGTGGTATGCCACAGCTGCCAGACAATTTACTCTACTTGCAAGGATGTCTCTCTGTTCTCCATTATCAAATTAGGTGCATCTAACCTAAACTATTTTTTGTTCAGCCCAAATAAACAACTTCAAGAAAAGGGCCCAAGGACATTTTAACTCACACTTCATAGTTCTCTATATGTGACTTCTTTATTTTCTAGCACTATATCCTTCAGAAACTCCCCTTAAGTTTTCACACCTTGCTTTCCTGAAGAATTCTGTTGCTCCTTCACTGAATAAATCCTGTTCAGTCTGCTGTGGGTCTGACTCTAGATTTTCACTTAAAGTTTTTTTCTTCCTCTCTCTTTTGTTTCAAAGCTATTTTTTTAATTGAAGCTTTGTATAGTTCATATAAAATTTCGAATCAAATCTAGACTAGTGCCCCCTCCCTCTCCCCCACCCAACCAGAGCTCATGAATTATGCCAAACATGTTTTTCATCTTTTTCTCAGTCCTCAAAATTTTTGATGCAGATTACTGTTTCACGCAGAAGTTGACCATTTCAGTCAGTTCTTTGACCCAGTCTTTTTGTTGCTGTTATTCCTTCCAATATGCATCACTCCAAAATATGCATATATGCATGCCACATATATCACATATATCATAGGTTTTAGCATCTTCAGTTTATGATTTTTTTTTCTTTATTAAGCTGAAAGATGTCTTGTTTGAAAGCTCCTCCATAGCAAGCCCAAACCACCATCAGTTTTGCCCTTGTCCTCCTTACTGGGGTTTTCCCTTCCCATGTTTGCCAAATGAGGTCCAGTAAGCACCATGTCCTGTCTTGATCTTGCAGTACCAGTCTCTTTGATACTGCCTTGGTAGTCCAACAATGGCTCTCTATACTTTGAAGAGGCTGAAGAGGCTGAAACCCCAATAGTAGCTCAGTCCACCGATTGCATGTCTCAGCAGTCCCCATCTGGCACTGAAGGTTTGGAGGATTCTTGGAGAGACATGAGTCTTCAGTACATATTGGAAGGTTGAAAAGCTGTGTCTCATATATTTGAAGGATGACAGCCACAGGGTAGTTACACTTGCTAGTAAGACAGGCAAAACAATTGTGCTCCTCTTTTTACTAAGATCTCAAGTTTTATACCTGAAGGACAATTTCTCAGGCCTTACTATTTATTTATTTCTGTTTACACTTTCCTTTTGGATGTTTAAGGTCACACAGCCCAGATTAACCAAGGATTTTGTTTTCTCAAGGTCAGGTGAGGATCTGGTCCTCAAGTGTCACTCAGGGTTTTGGGGGGGGAGGGAGCCTCTGGCTCCTTTTGGCTTTTCATTTACCAGTTCCACCCACTCTAGGACAAAGTCAGGTCTTGCTAGATCAGGCTTCCCTTTTTGAAGCATGTGAAGACTTTCCTCTGTATAGATTGGACACTGGCTGAAGTCCCATTAGTGGATCTCCAAGACCTCCCTGCACAGGAGGACTGGAGACTCACATTTGCAGGACATTTCAAGAGAATCCCCCTTGGACTTAGTTGACCTCTGAGGGAAGGGAACAAAGTTATACCTTAAGACTCTTGGTCAAATTGGTATGGTCAATAAGCATCCAGAAAGGCTAAGTTACGCCAGCCTGATCCTGTGTAATATAATACTAAGGAACAGTTCCATAAAATAAATACTGTGATTAGACATAGTGTCATGACAAGCTAGTTTTTTTCCTCTTTCTCTTATATTACTCTAAAATATGTATTCATACCTTCCACTCATATACCAAAAATTCCTAACTCTGAAAATAAATGGTAGCTTAGTTCTAGAATCTGTTCCTACTATGAGTGGGATTAATCTGTGCCTTGAGGTCCTGAAGAATTATCTTTATAAAGTTTGGTGCAGCAGAGTTTGGTGCATATATATGAGTGTTCGATTTCCTTTTTCATTTCATCCTGTGATTTCTTTAGTATTTCCACTTCATTCTGGAGCTTCTCAATCTCTTCCGGTAGCTCCTTGCTTTGCTGGTTTGTTTCCTTTTTTTATTTCAGCATGGGATCTTTTCAGTGTTTCCACTTCCTTCAGTTTGTCCTTCTCTCAGTTTGTCATTCTTTCCCTCCCTCTAGTTCTTTCCAGCTGTCATCCTCTTCCTCTAGGTCCTTCTTGAGTTTTTCATTCTCTCTCATTAGTTCTCTGACTTGTTCTTTGTACTCTTTGATTTCTTTGAATATGTCTACAATTGTTCCTCTAGGATCTGTGTCCTGGTCCACCCCCGGGGAGACTCCACTGTAGAAATCTCCCACAGGGTTGGTAGAGCTTGGTGCGAAATTATCCTGCACAGTTCCTCTGTTGTCGCTTCTTCATGTCCTTGACACGTGGGTTTCTCTTTGCCTGTATTCCGATGCAAATCCCAAATGCCTCTTCACTGTGTTGAATGGTTGCTTTGCTTGCCTCCTTCAGATGCCTTCATTTGTTTTTCTCCTTGTTTATGGAGTGTTGACTTGTCTAGGTTTCAGGCTTTCGATTTTGTTTATATATTGGAAGTCTAACTCTCTTTTTCCTTTCTGTTCTGAAGGTTCTCCAAAAATGTCCAGTAGGGAGCAACACAGTTGGTACCCTGCTGAACACTGTGCTCACTCTGCTTCCTGCCAGCCAGTTTCTTTAGATTGTTTTGGGGCTTGTTGATAAGGGACTAGAGGTGTCTCAGGTTCACTGTTTTATTTTTTGCCTTGCCTTGCACCTAGGAATCACTATTGTGGTTGCACTTGGACACTCCCTCAGCAGGGATGGGGGAGGGAGGATGGATATGCCTAGCTTAGCCTGCACGCAGGTACTCTGCGCTCAGGTGGTCCTGAGAAATCCCAGATCTAAGCTCTGTGCACTTAAGTCTCACAGTGGCAATAGGCCCACCTTTTATACCAGCTAGCAGGATGACTCCACCCACACAGCCACACAAGACATTGATACAATTACCCAACAATCCACCTGGGTGGTCCTGGGAGTTCCCAGATCTTAGCTCTGTGCACCCCTCCTCTGTATTTCTAAGTCTAACGTATGCACTGAAGGATGCTTAGGGGTACACACAAACACACCTCCATGCACACACATGTGCACACACATATGGAGAGAGAATATATAAAGTACATATTGAGTACTGAGTACATGAAACAGGGAAGTTGACCAGGAAATACTATGGTTTGTGTGTGTGGGTGGGAGGGGTTGCAGATAGGGGAAAAAATTGAAGTAGGATTAAATCTATTATATGAAATTTACAAAAATTCTATTAAAATAAGAATGCCCTTTAAAACGTGGCACAAGCAGAGCTTAATAAGCCACTTTGGTGGGACTTTGCAAAATCATGCTGAGAGATAAATAGAGACAGTGGAGGCCCAGCTCATGATGTTTCAATTGGGAAATGATAGTTCCAGAACAGATTTATTGAACATTTCTGATGGCCAAGAAACTTGTTGCATTTTATTTCCTAAGAATTTAAGTGTGGTTCAATTTGAAGGTTATGGACTAATTTAGAGCACAGAGGACATTTCAAGAGAAGATGACATTCAGGCCATAACATGAGGCTATATCCACTGCTCTCATTCATGTCTACAGTGTGTTGTATAACCATTTCTTCTGTGTCAAAACATTTAATCCTGGAGGAGGCTTGTAAAAGTTCAGGAAGATTTGCATTGAAATATTCTATATTGGAGGGTCCATCACTAAGACTCAGGATGTACATAACTTATAAGTATCTGGTAGACCCTCAAATCATATTAACATGTCCCTGTTCTTGCAGGTATTCATCATTTGTGACTCACCACCATTAATTACTTTGGACCTTTGGAGATGCAGATGCCTATGACTTTTTATATCCATGTTCCTGTAACTCATCTTCCACTCTCCTATAAATAGCCCATATAAATTCTTTGGTTGGATGAGATGTATATTCTTCCAATCATTTCTTTGGTCTATTATCAGTGCTCTATTTGGTATGAGTAATGTTTGTTCTTGAGTCCAAAGGAAGAAAAATCATACAAAATGAGGGAACAGAAAGTGGAGCAGAAAGATTTCATACTACCTTTTCTGATTATATCTAATCAATTTTCATCTGTATTGCTAATAACAGTTGTATTGGTAATTTTATAATGATCATATCTGTCTTTCTAAAGTTAGATTACATAACAAATACTATAACTGATAGTAATACTGTAACCAATCGTAACAGTGACTTTTATTTTTGTGTTTGGGAATCATGGCAAAAGCTCTAATCAATTTTGCTACAAAGGTGTGTGCGTGTGTTTGTGTTTGTGTTTGTGTTTGTGTGTGATGGTAGCCGTATCTTACTACACACTGTTGAATTTCACTTTACAGTTTTTATTCTAAATCATGAGTACCAAATAACATATTTTTTCATCTTTTTTGTATTGCTTTTACTTAAATACAGTTATATTTTAAAGACAAGAATGCTGGATATTTCTTTGCTTTTAGGTAGATTTGTTAAGAAAATTAATTAAAAATATCAAGAATCTAGACTGATGTTCATCATCAACACTTAGGAAAGTTAAACATGCTTGGCATGTCTCGTATAATTTTAAGCAGTAAAATTACCATATCCATAAAACTTGAATTGTTAAGATCAATACATTTTTCAATTTTTGAAGTATCATAGGAGAGGTAAAAGGTTTTAAAATGAGTTTACTAAAGCTATAATTTATTCACATAGTGTGAGTGTGTGTGCCTAAACATTTTCCTATGGAAAAGAAAATTATTTGTACCAACTACACTATATTCTTTGATGGAAATTTGTATGAAATATTTTAAATTTCAAATACATTTTCTTTACCTTTGTTCCATTTATTATTATTTTTATTCTTTAAATATTTCACAAGAAACAATTTAGAGATGGGAATATTTATTTTAGTTCATGATTTAAGGTTGCAGTCTACCCCGGCAGGGAAGACATGGAGCTGGGGGAAGCTTGAGACCATAATGCCAAGAGAATGAAGCAGTTTGCTTACATTATGGAAAAGAACATAAAATAAAATAAAATGAATAAAACACCTAGGAAAATATTTTTTAAGATCAAAGGGCTAGTAGAGAGAAATTATTCAGCTGTGGTCAAGAAGTCTTGGCATTCTCCTGAGCTGGCAGCAGAACTGTCCACACAATCCTGGTTTTGCAGGCACAACTGCTAGAAGATTGAGGGGTCATGGACTGACCAACAAAGCTCCAGAAACCCACTGAGGCCAGTCAATGAGTGGCAGTGTTAGAGCCATTGCAAAGAGGGCTTCAAAGGCAGTTGTGTGAAACTGTAAAGGTGAAGCTTAAATTGGAGAGAAGACCCCAGTTGTTTAATGTCCCTGGACCACTGAGGAAAGTATTATGTGTGTCATAGCTGCTTCAAGAGAGACTAAATGTGAGTACTTTTCAGAACTACAGGGGTAGAGCTACCCAACCCCTTGAAACTCATATTAGCCCATTACAATTCAAAGATTGCAGACATAGAGCTATAGGATTTGCTGCTTTCCTTATTGGGTTTTGGTCTTGCTCTGGTTCTATCATTTCTTTGAGAGACATCCATTCATCCCTTTTTCAGTGGAAATCTTTATTCCAGTCCATTGAATAACAAATATTTTGGTTATTTTTTTATTTGATTTCTGCTAACAATTAACAGACTGCATTGACTCTCGGATTTGACTTCACTCGGGATTTTTAAATAATGTTGCCAGGGGTACTGTGCTGGATAGCTTTAGTTTTCAACTTTAGTTATTACTAGGGTAGAGGGAGCCTGAATTAGAGAATTTCCTCTATTAGACTGGCCTGTCTACATGTCTGTGAGGCATTTTCGTGATTGTCCAGTGATATGGAATGGCACAGCCCACTGTGGATGCTGCCACCCCTAGCCAGGAGGTCCTATACTTTATAGGAAAGCAGGTTGAGCAAGGGCCAAGAGAGAAAGTCTGTAAACAGCATTCTCCCTGACTGTGCTTCAGCTGCTGCTTCCAGGAGTCCCTACCTTGGGATTCCTCAGTGATGGATTGTGTTTGTAAGCCAAATAAACTCTATCCTCCCCAAGTTGATTTCAGTCAGAGTGTGTTGTCACTGAACTTGAAAAGAAAACTAAGACAGGTGCTTAGAGAGATTGCTCAGCAGTTAGCAACATTGTTGCCCTGGCATAGGATCTGGGTTTGGTTATATGTACCCATATGTTAAATCAAACCCTCCTGTAACTCCAGTTCAAGGTCAATCAGAACATTCTTCTGGCATCCATGGGCATCAGACACACAAACGGTGTACATAAAAACATGTAGGCCAAACACTTAAATTAACATAGCTAAATATTTAATATATTTTATTATTTTTAATATGAATTCGTGTATTACATGCTGTATGTATGTGCACCCATGTCATGCAGTGTCAAGGAGGTGAGAAGAGAGCATCGTATTCCTCTGGAACTGGATTTACAGATCGTTCTTAGCTACCATGTGGTGCTGTGAATTGAACACAGGTCTTCTACAATTGAGCCATCTCTCTAGCCCTGACCACTAAATCTTTAAAATGAATAAACAACTTCTGTATTGTTTTAAGGTTTATTTCCTTGTGTTTCCATAGAATGCCTGGACTTATTTAAAGACCATGAGAAGTTTTGAAATTGGTCTGAATGCATTTTTCATTATAGATTTCTACTATCCTACAGGACAGATCCTAGATACTTGTGGCTTAAATCTGATATGTATAACAAGTAGTTGACAAAGAGTTGTTATTTTTTTATTTTATTTATTTTTTTATGTGTATGAATGTACTGTCTGCATGTAGATCTGTGCACCTGTGTCGTGAGATGCCATGGAGGTCAGAAGAGGGCGTCGGATTCCGCTGGAACTGGAGTTCTCCAGGAATTGGAGTTACAGACGGTTCTCAGCCGCCATGTGGGTGCTGGGGATGGAACCCGTGTCCTCTGCAAGAGCGGTCGGTGCTCTTAACTGCTAGGCCATCCCTCCAGCCCAAAGAGTTGTTATTATTAATCATGTCAGTTTGATATGAAATAATATCACTATAGGCACAAATATATGGACATATGTTTGATAGATAATATAGATTAGTTCAATTGACATCATCTTACACACCCTAAAAGTAGGAACAATGTTCTATTACCTAAGGTCCCAGGCTGGATAAAAATTAGAAAGTGAGCTCAGCTCTGATTTTCATCTCCCTCTGCTACCTACAGATGTAATGAGACCGACTACCTCAATCCCATTTTGTCACGCCTTCAATAACATGATCCTTCAATCTGTGAGCCAATATAAACCTTTCCGTCTATAAATTATTTTTGTCAGAGCATTTTGTCATAGCAAAATGACAAGGAACTAACTAAATCTCTAGTCTCTGACTTCTGAATTGACATGTAAGTCCTTGGTATTTTTGGTCAACATTTCTCTGTGTCCCAACTCCTACTTAAGTTATTATTTGAGATTTACCTCTGGATGTAGAAGAAAAAGTCTGAGTGTTGAGATAGGATGTATTGTGGTCTAAGTTCATCCACGCCGTGTAAAATTCTGTGTTTTTTTTTTTTTTTCAGACTGTGTAAAACACTGGTTTATCAGACTCTGCCTTACCCTGAAAGTTTCCATTTTACAAACATTTTTACTAAAGTTTGAGTGCAAACACTGAGACAGAATCACTCTGGCCCTTAATGGTCATGTAAACAGAATAAGCTGTTTGCTATCAGCCATAAGGTACAAATGGATTATTTATTTATTTATTTATTTATTTATTTATTAGTCTTTTTTATTAATTATTTTTTTATTGAGACTTTGTGTATTTCATACATCATTTTCCAATTCAGTTCAGGCGTATATCCCCTTCCCTTCACCCCACCCCACCCCTACCCATCCCAGATCATGCATTCTGCCATAACTTTTCTGCAACTTTCTGGG
>VZQC01014048.1:0-30079 GCA_009823505.1 Rhizomys pruinosus | reverse complement strand
GGAAGAAATGCCTCAGATTGCTGCAGACATCAGGCACCTCTCTGGATCCTACTTGTAACAACGATTTTTAATGAATCCTAATGAAACTTATCTTCTAGGTGCTGCAAAGGTTTTAATACAAGAGACTTTCTTAACTCCCCCCAATAGAATAAGGAGAAATATGATGATGATGAGGTCGTTCTCCAGCTGTATATTGGAGCCAACTGTTATAGAGGTATTCTCTTGTAAAATCGGTAAAACTGCCTTCTTTAATTGACTAATGGACATAGAAACTGTGAAAAGGATTATTCGCTATTCAGAATCAAATATAATGCTAAAGTCTCCTTAAGCTACGCACTTTATTAGTCTTTTTGAGGCAGGTTCTTCCTTTAGTCCCAGCTAGTCTGGATCTTGCTGTGCAGACCAAACTATCCTTGAACCCACAGAGATCCACCTGCCTCTGCCTCCTGAGGGCCGGAATTAAAGGCATGTGCCAGGACTTCTGGCTTTAATAGTAAAAAGAGCTCCACTGTATCAAATAGTGCATACAGAAACTACAATTACATCGGGATTCCAGATATAATTACCTGATGAAAACATTAGACTGAGGGTACAAAAACAAACCTTCTCTTGGACATTCTAAACACGACAAATAACTAATTGCCTGGTAACAAGCATTGACCCCTGCCATCCGATCACTCAGTATGTACTTCGAGTGTCTAACAGGCATCGAATACCTGACTGTTCCAGGAGCTTCATCTTGGCTCATCTACCAGTTCATAAATCCATATTTTCCTTTGTCTGTCTGGACTTCCTGTCCATCCATCTACCTGCTTGACTCTCTGAATCTGATGAGGTCACTTGTCTCTGTGTTTTCCATAGGAACATGTCACTGCTAAAACTCAAAAGAATCTTGAGGTTTTGCTCAGCTTTTTGACTTTGTGACTTGACTCTTCAGCAGCAAACCTCCAGCTAGATTCATTTTCTTAATTCCAAATAGACTTACTCATTGCTTTGACCTTTATGTTTGCCCTCAGTTAGACTATTATTATACTCTGTAAACTCTACCAAGGAAACTTTAGAAATTCATATTCATCCTGTAACCTATGTCTGTACATACATACATATATTAATATATGAATGCAGTTACTGTGTGATGTGTAATGGGTGATGTGACAGTTAACAATGGGAGCTAAAATAGGAATGAAAGAATATTTCTTCCTCAACTGGCTATCAAGAGAAATTGGGATTAATTCCCAACTTTTTTCCAGTGAAACAACATAGCTCATGAATTTATTTTCATTCAATATAGCCTATCATTGAGGAAAGACATAAACTAGTCCATCTTTGTTTCAGACACAGGCACTTGCAGTAAAACATTAATTTTTACTATTTATTTTTATTGAATATTCATGCATTTCATATAAAACATCTTAATCATATTGGGAGCGCTTCCTCATCTACACACCCATAGCCCTCTCTGTAGATTTCATTCTGTCATAGATGTTAAATCATACTAAGTGAAGCTTTTACACCTAGATGTCCCTATATACAAATTCATTCACTTGAGTCTGGTCAGCCTATCTAGTCACTCCCTTAAAGAAAATAAGTTCTTCAGCCAGCAATATCAGTTACCAATAATTCCACACAGAATTCACCTGGATAAATGGGCAGTAGACCCCATAGTTAGCCAAGAAATTGTTGCCAACTGATGATTTTCTTGAAAATATACTTATATGTATTTCTCTGTTCTTCTCTGACTTCATCTTTCACTGTATCCCTAGTCATTCACTCTGTTTAATTTAATCATAATTGCACATTTTGTTTTCTTTGTGTCTAAAATATCCTTACTCTAAGATATGTAGGACAACTCCCAAATTCATGCTTCAGTTTAGATTGTCTACTATTTTTATGCTGTATACTAATATTCTTCAAATTATTTAGCATCAATTTATGATTTTACAAGTGATGTTTATTCTACTTATATACTTAGTTATTTCCTCCTTTGTCTCCTAGAAGTTAAACACTGTGTGATAAGGATTTTTATTAGTTTTACTGGTTGATGTTGGTATATATAGCACTTCACTTGGTACATCCAACTAATTATTGAATAAATTATTGAAAGTGTGCTTGACTCTTCTTCCACATGATTCTCATGTAAATAATTATATTTTAGTAGTATAACATTATTTTCCTGAATGTCCTAATTCAAGTCTACATTATTGCAGTTCGTTACTAAGTATTTGTCTAATTAGCATCAATGGTCCTTTGCTGTTTTTCTTAGATTCTCCATCAGAACAACAGGAGTGATGGTATTTTATAACATGGATTTGATTCTATTAATTTCCCATAATAAAAGCATTGGCAAAGGATAAATATCCACTCTTACTTGGCAAATGATTTTTCATGATCACACTTTCCTGCATTATTTCCACAGTGTTACCATAGAACTCTAATTACTGTTACTTGATGTCAATCTTTTCTCTCACGCTTGAGAATTTCCCCTTACAGCATAATTACCCATTCTTTTGTTATCCATCAAGGAAAGACCTTGTGAAACACTCAAACTGGTTTCTTTTTATGCTATATTCCCTGACCTCTTCATGCATTATTATTACACATTATTCTACATGCCACAATACTATGTTGCTGCAACTATAACATCATAATACTCTGCTCTCATGATTTCCTGGTCAGTTTAGTATTTGTTAAAATTTTTTACCTTGGGCTGGAGAGATGGCCTAGTGGTTAAGAGCGCCGACCGCTCTTACAGAGGACCTGGGTTCGATCCCCAGCGCCCACATGGTGGCCGAGAACCGTCTGAAACTCCAATTCCAGGAGAACTCCAGTTCCAGGGGAATCCGAGACCCTCTTCTGACCTCTGCGGCGTTGCACGACATGGGTGCACAAAATTGCATGCAGACAGTACATTCATACACATACAGAAATAAATAAAATTAATAAAAAAATAAAAAAATAAAACTTTTTACCTTAAGAGGGTTCCATACATCAGTACAGTATTTACACCCCCCCAACTTTTCTCATGTTTCCATTCAATCTCTTCCAAATTAATTTCTTACCTTTTTTGATTATTGGGTTTACATATACATATAAACATATATGCATACACACATATGTATATATATGTATACATATATATATATGTATACATATATATATATATATATGTGTGTGTGTGTGTGTGTGTGTGGTGTGTGTATCTGAAAAATCTACTGAGTCTATCATTTAATGGTACTTTGATGTAAATTTGTTTAGTTAGTGATGACTACCTTGTATTAGCTAAAATATTAGGGAGCTCATCACTGGAGAAAACTGTTTCTCCATCCACAAACACTGGTATACTATGGCTCTCATCTAGAGGCAGGATCCGGTGAAATTACCCCTTTTCATACTGGCAGGTCAGCTAGTATTGTCACTATGTAACTCTTCTTTAGCAACTATATTATTGGATTTCATGGATACAGCTTCCCCATCATATCTACAAGACATCATTTAGCAGCAGACTCTTCTGACTCTTATAACCTTATTGTCCCCTCTTTCATGATGTTTCCTGTTTTTTCTGTGTAGAAGTTGCACTGTAGATATGTTGATTGTGGTCATCTGGATCTAGGCACCCCATGGTTACTTATTCTCTGTATTTAGACCAGTTGTGGAACTTGATACTGGTCTCTGTGATAAAAAGAAGCTTCTTAGATGAGTGGTGAGTGGTATACTTATCTCTGAATATGAGTATTTAGAAGTAAATCTTACAGTATTCTAAATAACCGTCCTTATATTCACAGTTTACAATTTTAACAGGCCAGCCAGGCACTCATAGGAAAAGAGGGAATTTTAAGGTACAACAATCCAAAAAATTTCATGGATTAATTGAAGAAAGTGAAATGGGTAAATGTAATAGATGATGGCTATAGAAATCAGGTGTATATGCTTGTATAGTATAAGAATTGTAAATCAATATGTAGCTTCATCCTAGATAAATAACGCAGGTACTGAGAAAAGAAACACCAGGAAAGAATACTTTTAAAATGTGAGTCATGTGTTTGCTTTGCAATTAATAAAAGATGTAGATGTATCGGATTTTATTCTTTTCTCATCTTTACAGATTCTCATGCTGGGAGCATCAAAATGAAACACTTACATAAGTGAGTCTACAGGTTGACAGAAAGGTAACTCTCAGTATGTAGACAGGTAAATTTATAAGACATTGCATTTAAAGGAGAAGGTAAAGGCAAAACCCTGGTTTAACAGCATGTCAAAAAGTTAGAACTGCTTTCCTAGTCTTTAGGCCACAAGACAGGTCATTGGTACAAGAAGCCATTAAGTAATGTCAAGTTAATAAGTCTTACACAGTAGCTTGGGTAAGTCGAACATACTAGAACTCAGGAACAAAGTGTGATTTACACTGCTAAAATTAGTCAGCAAGGTTCATTTCCTATTGATAGCAAGAGTGGTATCATAGAGAACTCCATTATGTGCCTGTAGCAAGTTAAAGCCTCCTAGAATTCTTCTAACAATAAACACACTGCTGGGAGGTATCAAGGCCATACTGTAATGAAGGAAGAGATAAATGAAAGTATTCAAAAGAAGAACAAGTCTATTTCTTCTCCCCTTCAGGCTGTGATTTTTCTCTTGTTAGAAACAATGCTTTATTTATTTTGCTGTGCAGATTTAGAGCTACCGATTGTACATATTAAGTGCCCAATAAATTCTCCTCTACTGAAATGATTAAAAAGAATCAGATCCTTTGTGACTGCACTTTGTTGAATGTTTCTAAAGGGACATATACATTGTAAAAACACCACAGCAGAGGCCTATAAGGAAGAGTGTCTTAAAGAGAGAAAGGCAAAAAGAAAATGAAATTTGTAAACTGATATTTGTTTTATTTAACCTCATGGGATATATCTTAGATCTTGATTTTTAATGGTATACTTACAATATGATAAATATTTTAAATTGCACAATGAAAAGATGGAGAGGGAACAAAGATAAAAATGAAAATAAAATATATGCAAATTTATATTATGCTTTAGTCATATGTGTCATTTTGATATGTGCATTTTTAAAACAAGAATAATGTGATGCTAGTATTCATTCAATTAACAGGTAGAACATTCTCACAATAATAATTTGTCAGTGTACCTAAATGCTCCATCTTCATTATGACATGTCTTAATTTAATAACTAATAATTCACAATCTAAATATTTATAAGAAATACCTCATTGTTCATGAATAATTCTATGATTTAAATAAATATCTATGATTTTTTTTTCAAATAAAACATTCATCATAGGCTTGAGTATTTGAACACTTGGTTATACTCTTTTGACAAGGTCATGGAACTTTCAAGATATATGGCCATGGGGAAGGAGGCATGTCATTGGAGGTGGGTTTGACAGTTCATGACCTTGTCTTACTTTCAGCATCTCTCAGCTTACTGAACATACTTCAAAGTGTGATTGCTCTGTTATCTTCTCTGGATGTCACCTGCCATGGGTCTTCTGCCATGATAGACTAATGTCTCTGGAATGGATAATATGTAAATTCCTCCTTATATATGTTGTGTTCATCATAGTGTTTTATCACATCAACCAAAAAGTTATTAACACAATCCCCAAATTTCTAATTTTTTTATCCTTTTTTATTTATTTTTTTAAGGGATTCTACAATACAATGACACAGTTGTTTGCAGAAATCATTGATGTCACACATTATGTCATACAATCAGGTAATTGGTGCATTTTGCAAGTATCTATGTCCAAATTTTGAACAACCCAAGGTTCCCATAGACCAGTTGGAGAAGCTTGTATGCACAGACATGTTGATCAATCAGGAGTCCAGACTATATTCCCGGTAGGCCGCCAATGCGGCCCCCCCGAGCGCGTCCACAGCCCATAACTGACCACAACCCCTGGCCGCAGTGTTCCCTCGGGCTTGGGGGAAAGGGGGCACAAGTGGGTGTGACCGGTGAGAACAAACCAGTCTAATTCATAGAATATATGTTGGTTATAATGGCATCCTCTGGGAGACAAAGGAAAAAACTCGGTGTTCCAATCCTTTGATAATTTTCAATTTTTCTGGCACATGTGAAACTAAACAAGGGAGGAGACGTTTAGTGTCCCACCGGTAAAATCACCACTCTCAATGCCTGCACATACAACTTATGGCCTGGGGACTGATGATGAACTGGGAATGCCAAGCAGAGAGGTTGACCCATCTGAAACATGTAAGAATGAGAACCTCAAGACTGCCTGAGTCACAGGACACTGGCATCTTCTGAATAATATGGGGTTGACTGTATATAATGGACCCTAGTGAAGTTTGACCTTCCAGTGCTGAGAAACCTTTCCTACCTGCTCCCCTTTTTATTGGAAACAGAAACAACATGAGGTAATGAAACCACTCCCTAACTGGAAAACTCAGAAAGCCAACTGTTGACAGATGGTAATTTCCATATAAAACAGCATAATTAGACTGATGATAGGCATAGGAAACTGTGAAAGGATAATGTCCCTAACTAGAGCCAAATTCAATAGTGAAAGATGTTTATAAGTTGTGTGGAATTAAGGCCAAATAATTACTACAGGAAAGCTCTGAATCAGAATGAATTATTTCTCTGCCTAAGTGTTGGCTCAGGGGATTCAACCTGCCCCCCCCCCCAAATTATAAAGGCCTTTTGCCTATAAGTGGATAATGCAAGGAGAAAGGCAGTAAGATCCCTGTTGTCGAAGACCTGTGTGAGAATGAAAATGTTATAGACGTCAACTTGCTTAGTGTCCAACTTGGCTCTGCCAAAGGCTAGAGCTAGCTGTAGTCACCAAAGGCCACTAAACAAGACAGCAAAAGATTAGTCTCCCTGAGACAAGCAATAGACTCCTCCGTCAATATCAGCTCAAACACAACAGCCTTGGAGATACTTTCAACAGTGGCAGCCAGTGATCTCTATATAATATCCCAAATCCATTTTTTGGCTATTGCTCACTCCTTGGAGAATAACTTCACAGCGGATGCCACAAGCTGTGTGTCCTCTGGTGGTTGGGCGTTGTTGATGCGCCACGTAAGAACTTGTCACCCTTTATAGAGGAACCACCAGATTTTTGCGGCTCATTAGCAGCCATGCAAGCCATCTGTGTCTGTTCTATGCTCCAGCTTCGCTTGGACATAATAGGAGTGGTACTGCTTAAAATGCCTGTACATCCATAATGCTTGTGCTTTGTTATCTGACTAAAAACGTGCTCACATGGGAAAGCTGTCAATCCATGAGGTGAAACAACCTGAAAAACGGAGTCAAAGATGACATGCGTCCAAAGATATTAGACTGTTTTCTTCAAATTGTCTAATTTAAGCACCATTGTTTATAATTATTTTTTTTCAAAAATCGATAAGAACATTATTTAGCTAAATTTATTTCTATTATTCTATGAAAGAGATCTTTTCCCTGTAGAAATATGTCTTGGAAGTAGATTCTGTAATATGGTTTTATATTAATTATGTAGTCCATTCCGTTCTTGAGTTCAAGCTTCTGTCATATAATGATGCATATCTTACCTCGCAAACTAATATCACTGATCCATACCAGAATTCAAGAAGTCAACATATAATAGATTTTTTTTAATTTTTATTCAATTTTTATTATTTCTTTTGTTAATGTTTAGTTTCTGTATGCATGTGAGTCTGTGCACCTGTGTCGTGCAATGCCGTGGATGGTCAGAAGTGGGTGTGGATTCCCTGGAGCATGGAGTTCTCCTGGAATTGGCGTTCAAGACGGTTCTCTCGCTGCCATGTGGTGTGCTGGGGATCGAACCGGGATCCATCTGCACGAGCGGTCAGCAACTCTTACCCGCTAGGCCATCTCTCCCAGCCCTATAATAGAGATTCTGTATTATATACATTAGAGTATATAGGTTGTTCAACAAATGAGACTTATAAAAGTGGAAGATGAATTTGGTTTGGCCATGGCGCAGGAGGTAGAACAGACAAGGAAAGGTGAAGAAATGATGTAACACTACTTAGAATAATCACATATTCAACTCATTTAGGTTGAGCATAGAACCTGATAGAAAAGTGTTATGTTAAAAAGTCCTTCCAACTAGGTCAGAATAAATCAGTTATAGGAGCATATATTTGACACTTCTTATAGTAGGAAATGCAGAAATGGAGATGAGTCTGAAATAATTGCATTCTTTAAGAATTCTTGACCACATATATAGTACTTAACATATATGACAGAATAACTGAAATCTGGTCAGGGGAGACTATGGTTGGTGGGGAGGGAGGAAAGCATTATAAATTTGATCAAGATGTATTACATGAAATGCACAAAATATGAATAAAAAATGTTAGTGAACCACCATAAGAAGAAATGAAAGTAAAAAAAAAAAAAAAAAAAAAACGAACAAAATAACCCCACACAAAATCTCTGCCAGAATGAATATCAGATATGATCAAGAAAATAAACAACCCCAATGCTGGAGATTTGTGAGGAACAGGGCAAATACTTATTCATGCTCGACCATCATACCACTTCTGGGTATATACCCAAGCTTAATCTTTGAGTACTCATACCACTGTCAAATATATTGCTTATCAGCTATGATAGCAATCTCTTACAAACAAGACTTGAAAGCAACCAATGTCCCTCAACGAATGAATGGGTAAAGAAAATGTGCTTACATATACATAATGGAGTTCTATGCCAGGGAGAAGAAGATGCGAACACACGAAATTTTGCAGGCAAATGATTGGAAGTTAGGTAGCCATTATGTTAAGTAACACTGTCCCAGACAAACAAGTGACACCCCCTCTGTAGCCCCATTTGTAGATCTTGCCCCACCAAATTGCCTTATATATGAGTCAAGCTGAGAAAGATTTTTGTTTTTAAGTAAAAAAACTACAACATTGTCTGATGCATAATATATATATAGATATATATATAGATATATATATATATACAGAGAGAGATAGACAGATAGATAGATAGATATAGATATAGATATATATATAGATATAGATATCTTGACGTTTATAACTCTATTTTCTAACTTCTAGATTTATGAGAACCAATCTTTTTCATTAAAACATATATCGACTCACTATGTAACTTCGGAATGTAAAGTTATACTTCCTTTTGCCTACATGCAACATTACTGTTAAAATATGACTCCCAAGCGTGTTTTGGAATTAATCTATAGCTTATTTTCAGACTCTGTAATTTCGGTATATGTGTGGAGTGTATATATGCATATTTGGGAGTAACATAAAATTAAACAACAACAAAAGACTTGTTCAAAGAGCTGACCAAAACAATAAACGTCTACATAAAAATGTTTTAAAAAAAGTCTAAGAAAAAGATTAAGACAGGACTTAACATGTATGGCAGAATGCTTGTTCTCTAGTGGGGGGGTGCATGGATGGGGAAACGGGTCTAAATTTGATTGGGAAAGGTTGCATGAAGTGCACAAAAGCTAAATAAAAATTTTAAGAGAAGGATATCAGATTGAGAGGGCAAGAAACTGTAAATTAACTTAACAAAGCAACTGAAGGGAAAGAGGTCTGGTATATTCATAGCTACCACATAGCAAGCAATAGCAATGTCTGCAGCAGTGCTCCTTCTGGAAGACTCTTCAATTTTAGCTTATCCTCTCTCCCTTTTCATCCAGATACTACCTGGTGTGGAATGGTGGTTGGAGGCAAAGTAATAGAAAGGAGGTGGTGTAAAAATCATAGGGGGAGAAAAAGAGGAGGCTGAAAGAAACAGGAAGGAATTAAAGCAAAGGAAAGGTGAGAATGACAAGTGGGGACAGTGAGGAGGGAAAATGCTGTGTGGAGAGACAGAAGGTTCAGAATGGCTCTCAGTAGGAAGGGCTTTTCCAAGATGGCAGCTTCCGAGGTGGCGAGTGCATTCTGAGCAGCGAAGGGCAAAGTGAGGGAGGGAGACTTATGGTACCCTAAGACCATTGGGAAGCATTGGAGGTTGTCCAAGAGCATTTGGATCCTTAGGGATTACATTTTGGGACTATAGACATCACCCAAAGGCGTCAGGAGACAACAGGGAAAGCCCTTGTTGAGCTTTTCTCCTAATGAACCAAAGTACAGACCTTGGAGCCTTGGGCACTGGAGGATCGCAATTAAGTGGAAACTCATACCCTTACTATTAAAAAGCCTGAAAAGCAGATTTTGTGTCCAGACATCATGGCCAAATGAACACAAGGAGAAATCAAATAAATGGATGCTTTGAAACCCCTGGTCAAGAAATTCTGATGGACTGTTAAGTTGGACATTGTAATTCACCCTGTTCTTCCTTCTGATCCCTGACTACATTATGTACCTAACTACACCTGCCTTCATTGCACTTTCACAGACACCAGTCAAGGATTTGTTTTCCCTCTGTATTTATGCTTGGGGTCTTTTAGTGTAACCCTCTGAGTTGGGGATACCTCAGTTGCCACACCCAATGTCCCTTTTCAGCATGGAAGAAGTCAGAGCATTAGGCATCTAGATTCTCTTCTGGTAATTTGGGTGAACCTTTTCACTAAACAGGAGCTAGAAATTGACTAGACAGTTTAGGGATGAGACCCCCCCCCCATATTAACCAGACTTTTTCTCTGCTGAGAACTCAAGGTTTCCTGGACCAGCTGGTGGCCATAAAAGAGTAGGAAAAGTAGAAATAAAAGAAAGAGAAAAGGGAAAAAAAGAGAAGTACATACGAAGCCCTGCAGACTGATTCTTTATTCACCAGAATAAGAAACGGAACCCCACCCTTTTTGTGGATCTTGTTGCTTTATTTTGTTATTGTTATTTTATATTGTTTCTGTTTTCCTGTGAATAGAAAAAAATTAAAGAAAAATCTGATGAAATAAATGGCATTCAGGGGGATAATAGGACACAGACATTATCCAGAGAGAAATGGAGGGTCCTTAGAGAGAGAGAAGGAAAGTTATAGAAGAAGAGAGATAGGAAAGAGAGAAAAATAATACTTTGTAGGAAAAGAGAAAGAAAAATTCATTATTCAAAATGCCTACTGAAAAATATACATTTAAAATATATGTGAGTTCATGTGTATATTTGTAGTTTATATAACAAAAATCACAGTTCCGGGAAGAGAAAACTTTCATCCTTATTGTTTAGAGTAGTCTGAGAGAATTACCAAATATTACAAACTGTTGCCACAGCCCTTGATTGCATCACAGAACTGGAACTAAAGTTCCTATTACTGAGAGCAGGACATACATGGGACACAAGACTTGGAGAAATTGTGCTTTAAGTGACTTGGAAGCAACTTTCCTGAAGATTGCTTCTCATAGAATCATAAGATACTATGCAAACTTCAAAGGGAGAAAACCAATAAATGGTTATTTGCAAAAATATCCAGCTCAGCAAATTATCTCCATTCATGCAATAGTGGGACTTTTATCATCAGAGTGATCAATAGCTGTCTAATTGGAATTAAGATCCCTCTAAACAGGAGGAAATTCATGAATGGTATTGTAAATATAGACAAATATACTTGGTTGGAGAGATCAGATACCTTGGATATAATTAGTTTCTTTTACCAATAATCTCTTAATATATTCTAAATGCTCATCCTTATATTTTCAGACAAGTGACCTCTTAGCACTCTTCAAAGAAGATTCATTTTCTAACAAATAGAGACTGTGACAAAGTTCTACAACTGGTCAAAATACAGAGAACACCTGTGAGTTGTCCAGAACTACTTGACACATCTACATTGCAACCTATACACCTAGTCTCACAACAGATGATGGTGGAAAGATTGTAAGAGCCAGCAGGGCAGGACACATGTTGCTAGTTAGTGCATTCAGACCTGATAAGGAGTCTACACCAATGAATTTGCCACTGTATTTTAGTATATAAGTATCTGTATAATGAAAAAAAAATTAATTTCCAAAGTAAACAGGTGAAATTTTATGAGGTCTTATCTTTAGATGAATAACTACAGGTAATCAATGGATGCAGTGTCTGGGAAAATATGCTCTCCATGTAGTGGTTTGGCATCCTAAAGATACAGGTATGCATAAGTGGCATTAAATCAAATATAGAAATATGATATATATATATATATATATATATATACATATGATAGACATAGGACAGATAAATAGATATATAGATAGAGGTGGTAGATGGATGATACATAGATGATAGATGATAGATATAGATTGAAAGATAGAAAGATTTTAGATAGAAAGATGGATAGATAGATAGATAGATAGATAGATAGATTAGAAGTATAAATAGATAGATGCAAAGTAGGAATAGAAGTTGAATCAGGAGGTCTGGAAGTAATGAAAATATAATGATCATGTAAGAAATTCTAAAGTAAAATACAAAGAATGGCTCTTCCTCTTTCCCACAGCTGGCCTGTGAAATTATTAGAGCAGCTTAAGGAAAAAGGAGAATTTATAGATATGTGACATTTAAAATGTACTAGAAAAACTGAATATTATTGAGATGATCAGAATAAGGGAAAGGTGTGTTCTAGATTTATTTATTTATTTATTTATTTATTTATTTATTTATTGGTGTTTTTCAGACAGGGTCTCCCTGTAGTCTCAGCTGGCGTGGAACTCACTGTGTAGACCAGGCTGGCCTGGAACTCACAGAGATCCACCTACCTCTGCCTGCCAATAAAAACAGTTCTTAGCTGCCATGTGGGTGCTGGGAATCAAAACCTGGTCCTCTCCAAGAGCAGTCGTGCTCTTAACTGCTGAACCATCTCTCCAGTTCCAGAAATTTCAAAGTTTAAATGGACACTATTAAACTTATTTATGAACAGTATCAGGCAAGTCCATATGGAGGATGATTGACAGCTTCAATCACCTGTTAATGTATTAAACAGATCCTATTTTCCAAGCCAGGCATCTTCTAATTGATCCCAATTGCATTACAGTAGACAAACTCATCTCAATAAATACATTTATTGGTTTGGCATGGCCTCACCTCATTGAACACATGCTAGTTCCACAGGAGTATAACATTCTTCCCCAAGTAGTTCATAAAACATGATTACTAATTTATTCTAGAATTTTGCCAAGGATTGACATCAACGGAAGGAGATGTATATAGCCACAGTAAAGGACCCGTCATAATTTAACAGGGGGGGGAAATGTAATTCATGGATTAACATATCCAAACATGTGTCTATGCTAAAAGTAACCTACCATAACTATTAGTGCTGCTTAAATACCTATATATCTATTATATTGCTTGTTATTCATTTAGTAGGATCGAAGCTTATTCCTGGACAACTGTCAGCCCATGAAAGGAACAGCCCTAGAATTGACGAGTCCAAGTCAACAGCTCCAGAGAGAGTGGGGACTGTTTTACCTCATCATCCACCTGTGCCCCTTTCTAAGCCTAGGGAAACCTGCAGAAGAGGGGGGTTGGTCAGAATGTAAGGGCTGCGGATTGGGGTGAAGTATGGTGAAACTACAGAAATGAGTCTGGACACTCATTTGATCCAACTTGATTGAGACAACAACCTGTCACCCCATCACTGGATGTGGGGCTTCTAGGTGTTTGGCACACAACAGCCTGCGATAGGTTTTGTATGAAGGATGCTTGTACTCATGGATTTATCACTTTATAGCTAAAAATGAAAAAAAAAAAAAAAAAACTGAGAGAAAGATGGCAGGACGTTTGTGCAGAATGCATGATCTGGGATCGGGTGGAGATAAGGGGGGGAGGGAAAAGGGAAATAAAGCCTGAACTGAATTGGAAAAATGTTGAAATGCACAAACGACAATAAAAACTAATTTAATTAGAAAAAAAAGAAGAATTTATTTTTTTTCATTTTTTTTTTCACATTTCTGACATTTTATTTTTTCCTTATTTGTTTTTAATTTTCATTTTTTTTTATTGATCGTTGGTGTATTTCATACATCATTTTCCCATTCAGTTCAGGGCATATTTCCATTTCCTTCCCACCCACCCACCCATCCCAGATCATGCATATCTGCCATAAGTGTCCTGTATCTTTCTCTCGAGTTTTTTTTTTTCATTTTTTACAAATAAAGTGATATAATTATGAGTACAAGCATCTTTATGTAAAACCAATTTTCAAGCAGTTGTCCCCAAACCCACAAGCCCATGGGTTCCCACCATCCAGCAGGATGGTGGGGTGAGGGGTTGTATGTCAATCAAGTTGACTTCAAATGAGTGTCTAGACTCTATTGCTGTAGTTTCACCATTCAGACCACAGTTCCCAGAATCTAGGCTTTTTCAAATTTCACAATCAAAACTAATTTCCAGTCTGCTGGCACCTCTTTGTTCTTCATGCCATTTCCCCCCAAAGATTACCAGTAGCAGTTGTATAATTACATCTCCGTCTTCTTGTACTTTAATCTGTCTGGGCAGAAGGTGTGACCTCACTGGAAGTATGATATAGTAGAAATGGTTAAATACCCAGAGTTATGGTCCTAAATTATTGTCTTTTTATTATTTATTTTTATTTGTTTTATTATTTTTTTTATTTTTGGTCTTTTTGAGACCGGCAGGTCTCCTGCTAGCCAGTGTCATGGAGCCCCCACCCCCCCCCCCCTCCCCCCCCCCCCACTCTCGTTAGATAAGGCTGGCCTTGAACTCCATAAAATAGCCCCTGCCTCTGCCTCCAAGTGAGGATTAAATGGCCTTGCCACCACGCCCAGCTTTTTTGTCTTTTATTTTATATTATTTTTGTGGTGTATGCGCTGTGTGTAATATGTTTACATGAGTATATGCATGTATGTGGGTGTGCATGCAAGCACATACGTATGCACTCTTTCATGTGTATATGCATGAGTGTGGAGGCTATACGTTGATGTCTGCTACCTTCTTTGAGCACTCCTTGCTTTCTTTTTTCATTTTTCTTTTTCTTTAATTTTCTTTCATGTCTCTAATTTGTAATCCTTTTTAAATATTTTTATTATTCTAAAATCATTTTTAAACTTAAATTTTTTTAAATTTTGTATTTTATTTTTTTTTTTTTTTTTTTTTTTTTGTGTATATATATATATTCCACATATGTCAAAATTACAAATTCTGAAAATAAACTATAAGTTGATTCTTAAACACATTTAGAGATTTACATTTTAACAGTAAATTTGCATGCAGCTATAAAGATGTGTAACTTTACATTCTTTTTATTTCTAAGCTTTCATTTCTTTTTTTAAAATTTTTATTTGTTTATTTTTCTAAGAGATTCTACAATATAAGAGCACAGTTGTTGTCAGATCACATTAATGTTGCTTAGTTTGTCATACACTTAGGTAGTTGGTCCTAGCATCCACAGATGAAGGATACCATTCGTCACTTGTTTTTCTGGGACTGTGTTACTTCACTCAGCATAATATCTTCTAGCTCCATCCACTTACCTGCAAAGTTCATGATATCATCTTTTTTTTTAATTGCATAGAACTCCATTATGTAGATGTACCACATTTTCTCTAACAACTCCTCAGTTGAGGGGCACTTGGCTTGGTTGCAGCTCTTTGTTATTGTGAAGAGAGCTGCAATAAGCATGGCTGTACATGTATCTCTGTGGTAAGATGAGTCTTATGGGTACAAACCTAGGCATGGTATGGCTGGATCAGGTGGCAAGTCTTCCAAGGGTTCTCCACACTGCTTTCCATAGTGGCTGTATGAGTTTACCTTCCCACCAGCAGTGGATGAGTTTTCCCCTTTCCCCACAAACTCTCCAGCACTTGGTATCATTTGTCTTCTTGATCCTAGCCAGTCTTATTGGAGTGAGATGATATCTTAAAGTGGTTTTATGTAAAGTGGTTTTAATTTGCATTTCCTTAATTATTAACTCCTACCTGTGCTTCAGGTGGTCCTGGGAAATAAATCCCCAATCTAAGCTCTGTGCACTCCATTGTTTTTTTAAGAATATGACTACATATCTTCCATCCATATATGGTAATTACAATGTGTGAATATAAGTGGTAGAACAATTCGAGAGCCCATTTAGATATTCTCATTGGAATAGCACAGTTGCTTTTGGATACAATGAAGTATAATAATAAAGTTGCTCAGTTTGCCTGCCAACTGGGGATTTGGTGTTAACATCCACAACTGAGGGAAACCATTCGCCTTTTTTTTTTAATGGAATTTTGTTACTTCACTTAGCATAATTGATTCGAGTTCCATCCACTTACCAGCAAAGCTCATGATGTCATCTATCTTTACTGCTGCATAGAACTCCATTGTGTAGATGTACCACATTTTTGTTTTCCAGTCAGTTGAGGGGCATTTGGGTTGGTTCCAGCTCTTTGCTATTATGAAGAGAGCTGCAATAAACATAGCTGTGCATTTATCTTTGGGGTAGGATGTGTTCTGTGGGTATATACCAAGGAGTGGTATGGCTGAGTCAAGTGCTAGGCTCATACTGAGTTTTTTAAGGGTTCTCCACCCTGATTTCCACAGTGGTTGTACCAGTTTACATACCCACCAGCAGTGGATGAGTGTTCTCTTTTCCCCACAACGTCTCCAGCATTTGATGTCTTTTGTTTTCTTGATCTTGGCTAGTCTTATTGGAGTGACATGATACCTTAGTGTGGTTTTAATTTTCATTTCCTCAATTATTAATGATATTGAACAATTTAAAGAAGTTTCTCAGCCATCTTTACTTCCTTGCTGGTGAAGTCTCTGTTCAGCTCTTTACTCCATCTTTTGAGCCATTTGTTTTCTTACTTCTTTTTTTTTTATGTAGCTTATATATTCTGGATATTAATGCTTTGTCTGATGTTTCAATAGTGAAGGTTTCCTCCCACTCTGTGGGTTTTCTTTTCACTTCCTTGATAGTTTCTTTAGCTGTACAAAAGCTTTTGAGTTTTCTGAGGTCCCACTTGTTAGCTGTGGTCCTTATTAGCTGTGCAGCTGCTGTTTGATTTAGAAAGTCTTTTCCTATACCTATGTCTTGTAGGTTGCTGCTGACTTTTTCTTCTATCACCTTCAGGCTTTCAAGTTTTTGGTTGAGACTTTTGATCCATTTGGAGTTTATTTTTGTTTAAGCTGAGAGGTAGGGGTTTAATTTTGTTTGATAAAACATTCTGACAACAAACAACTTGGGTATTCAGTGTTTATTTGGCTTACAGGCCTCATTATCAGCTTGTCCTTAAGGGAAACTAGGCATGAACTCAGACTCAGTGTAGGAACTGAGAAACAGGAGCTAAACACAGACAGCAGAATGATGCAGCTTACCCACCTATTCCTCTGCCCTGTGCTGAGTCTTTCTTTTCTTTTTAGTTTTAGTATTTTAATTCACTTTTTTGCAAATTTCATACATCTTTATCATATTTAGCCCCTAGCCCCTATCTGTACCCCACAAACCTTCCACAGAAAATTTCACAAATTCTGTCATATGTGTCAAGGCCTATTTAGCCAAATTTGTGTCCCCTTCTATCCCTCAGTGTGAGTTCATCCACTGGATCCTGTTTGCCTAATTAACATTATTCCCTTAAACAAAACCAACTTTCTCTTTCTAAGCAGCAATCATCATTAGCCAATAGTCTCTCAGCTATGATAAGAGCTTCTAACCTATCTCCCCACTTCTTTGCTGGGCCTTTGTCTGGTTTGTGCATTCACAGATCTTGTGGATGCTGTCACCATTGCTGTCAGTTAATATGAGCAAATTCCCAGCCACCTGGAAAATTCTATTTCCTATGGTCATACAACACACTTGTCTCATACAGACTCTTGAACTCTCTTCTGCAATGGTCCCTGAATTCTGGTGGCAGAGATGTGCTATAGGTGTCCTACCTAGGGATAAATTCTCTGAAGTCTCTTACTCTATTTTGAGTTGTGGCTTTCTTGGTTAATCACCAACTGTTGTTACATGAGCAAGCTCTGCTGCTGAGGCTGAGAGTTGAAAGATGGACCAATATTATTTCTGCTCCCTGTTCCACTATGTTGCCTGATAGTTAGGTGCAGAATTTGTGTTGTACATGTGTCACTTAAAGCTGGGAATCTCACCAAAACTTATTCTCTGCATTTCAGCAATTGCGGAATTCTATAATAGTCTCCATCTTTTGAAAAAAATGATCATCTTTGATGAGTGGTTTGAGCTTTACTTGTCTATAAATATAAGAACACATATTTGGCATAAAGTAAGAAATTACATTTGTCTAAGGATGTGTCAGATGTAGATTTTACTCTAGGATCTATGACCTTTCTAGTCATGTGTATTTGGCTATGTTTACAGTACCATACTACACATGAGTTCTTTTCCATTTTGTGGGACTTGTGTCCAGTTAGACAGCTGTTGTTAATTCTGCTCTTCCTACAAAAGTGCCATTATTCCTTTAATGGAGCTAGTTTCTGGGGTATCATTGTATTCATTAGGGTTCACAGCTAGGTAGGGCCATTGATTTATTTTCTGCCTTGGCAGTTTGCATACTGTCCTCTGATTCCATGAGAGCTAGTCTTTAGTGAGGAATATTCCATGTCAGTTCCAGCTGGATTGCTCAAGTGCGTGTCCAAAGTATGTACTTTCTTCAGCAAAAGAGCCTTACCTTCCAATTTTGTGAGGCAACCAAAGGCTGTTGTAATAGGCTGTGTGATTTTGGGAGTCTCAAAAGCCTGGATCACTGTTTTGTTGTTATATTGCCTTCAGCTATATTCATGCACTTATATACATAAAGTATATGTATATTTTCAATAGGCTTTTGAATGAATATATTAACCTCGGTTTTTATTACACCACCTAAGCATCATTCATTGCTGCTCTTTCTCCCCCTTTATAATCCTCCCACCTACCTCCACAGTTAAAGTACTTGGATTTTTCCCAGTTTCTCCTTGATAACACCTGTGACCCATTCTACTTCTCATGATCTCCTATTTCCCTTTTACATTCATGGTTCCTATCAATTTCCCTAGCTTCTTAGATTACATCAGGGTATATCCTCACATCTAAGTGTTTGGAGATAAAATCTACAAATGAGACAGAAGGAAAAATGAAATCATTAAATTTCTAATTAATGGATGGAATTAGAAGCAGTTATGCTAAGTAATGTACCACAGACCCAGAAAAAGAAGTGTAATGTTTTCTCTACAGCCTCCTTTCTTATATAGCCCCAGAAGACACTTTCAATTGTGGAAGAAACCACAGTGGGCTTGGCACTCCAATGTCACTGTACAATCAAGAAAAGGCTGCATACACTTCCCTGCAGACCAATCCAAAAGAGGAAACTCCACAATTGAAATGGCTTCTTATTAGGTTTGTCAAGTTGAAAACTGAAATATCCAACACTGTCTGTCTTTAAATTTTTACTTCATGCAGTGGAGAGCAATATAAACTTGTTTTGGCTGATACTTCCCAATCCAAGGTGGATATATTACATAAATATTAAGTGGCACAAAAATTGTACAGTACAGACAGATATATGCAAAATAAATATGATATGCCCCCAAGTTTTATGTTTATCTTTCCTACTATGCTGGGTACCATAATGCCATGTTACTGCCATGGACATTTAGGAGAAAATTCACTTAGTCTATATGGGAAATTTATTTCTTTAAAAGAAGATGCAAATTTAATGAAAAGGGGATTATATTTGAGTACCATTTCTGCTTTTATCACATGGTTTGTATTATTTTAATAACTAAGAATAACTTGGACAGCATATGAAAGCTATGAATTTAGGCAGCCATTCATAAAATTGTGGATGGAAGAGGGAGTCAATCTAATGTATCCATAAGGATCCTTGAATTACAGCCCAGAACTGGAATAATGATAAAATTTCTGAGTATTTATTCCAAAGTTGTATTAAGGAATATAAATTTCAGAAATATATAATTTTACAAGTGTAGTATAAAAACATAGAAACAAGTATAAAAAAACTGCTCCGTATACTGAAATAGGCCACAAATATAAAATGATGTATGGTACAGGTATAATAAATTGCTGTTGGATGAAAAAAACAAGAAAGAAAGAAAGAAAGAAAGAAAGAAAGAAAGAAAGAAAGAAAGAAAGAAAGAAAAAAAAAGAAGAAGAAGAAGAAGGAAGGAAGGAAGGAAGGAAGGAAGGAAGGAAGGAAGGAAGGAAGGAAGGAAGGAAGGAAAGTGCCAGATGTGGTAGCAAACCCCCTTAATCCCAGCACTGGGGAGGCATATGCAGGAAGATTTCTGTGAGTTCCAGGCCAGTCTCATCTACACAGTGAGTTCTAGGATAGCTGGGGCTGCAGGAAGACCCTGTCTCAAAAAGACAGATAGGAAGGAAGGAAGGAAAGAAAGAAAGAAAGAAAGAAAGAAAGAAAGAAAGAAAGAAAGAAAGAAAGAAAGAAAGGGAAAAAGAAAAAATTCCAAATCATTTACATTCTGTCCATAAGGAATGGCAGCAAAATACCCCACTCTTTAAGTATAGGCAATTCTGAAAAACTTCTTAAACATATATTGTAAAAAAAGGAAGAAAACATAAAACTTCATCATAGAGAAAACTTGTAAACACTACCTTCTTGAAGTGTTCTAACCAACTAATAGGATGAATTCTTTCTGTAGTGTGTATCCTTGACATTTACTAGAAAGAAACACATCAGTAGGGCAATTGAATGTGTATTATAGGGCATCTTATTCACCATAACTAAACTTAAATATATTGTAAATTATGACTATTTCTTTAAAAAAGTAAATATAGTTGTATATTCTTACAGTTCTCTTTCATTTTGTTTACCATTATTCTAGTTTTATTTATCATGAAATTGTGATTGGATTTATACAGTGATAATGCATGTCTTATTTGGCATTGTTTTGGAATATCTTAAAAAGAAATGAGTTTTATCATGACTTTTCATGCACTTACCTATAAATAACAGTATTTTGTTTTCAGCACATATTCAACTCCCATTTCCTGTTTTGATTGTCCCTTTCCTCATTACACTATCCCCCGTTTCTGCTTTCATGTAATATAAATTCTGTTTCTTTCTCTTGTTCCCCTTCCATTTGCAGCTTCTTTTTTTCTTTTTTCATCTCATAGACAGACAGAAAGATGTAAATTTATAATCTACATATTAGGGAACACTACCATATTTGTTGATATGAATCCAACTTATTTCATTTAACATCATGTTCTCTGGTTCTATCTATTTTCTTGTGAAATTCATCATTTTATTTTCATTATCTTAAAATGTATATTAACCATATTTTTATTGATGTACATGTCAATGAATATCAAGGTTGGTTCCATATATTGGCTATTATGGATAATATAGAAAATACATGAATGCAGAAGTAACTCTATGGTGTCCTGGCAGATTATTTCTAGCATACATTCAAGAAGAGCATAGTTGTTTTAGATGACAATTACATTTATTTATCTGAAGATCCTCCATACTGATTTCTGCAGTGTCTACAACACTCACACCTGTAGTTTATGAGGGTTACTATTTACCAGTACCCTCAGAGATATTTGTTACTTTTTATGATATCTCTTCAAACTTTTCTGAGGTTGAATTTCACTTTTAAAATGTGTTTCCTTGATGGTTAAGAATGTTTAACATATTTTGGACATTTAATTGCCATTTGTATTTCTTCCTTTGACAATTGCTTTTTCAATTAATCATCACATGTATAATTTGGATGACATTTTGATAATTAAAAGTTCCAAAAAAAAAACCCTAGATAATGACAAAAACTGGCAAAGAGATAGGGAAAGGCAAACATTTGTTGACTGCTCATAGGAGCACAAACTGGTGAATCCACTATGCACATAAGTGTGGATGTTTCTTATTAATCAAGCTAGATATAAATACAATCCATGCTGTAGCAGTATCATTCTCAAGCATGTATCCAAAGACCTCTATAGTCTACCACAGAAATACCTGTATATAGTTTCTCTATTCACAACCAAGAGAAGGAAGCATCATAGAATGAGCATTTCATGGAAGGGACATATAATGCAGTGATATGAAGGGGGGAAGGGAATAACAGAATAAGAAGGGTTAGATGGGGTGGAAAATGGTATGGCAGGACGCGAGTCAGCAGGAGGAGGTACAACTAACACTAGAACCTTCAAAAATTGCCATATTAAAACTTACTAATGTAGAAGCTTCTTAAAGTACATAAATATACAATATAAAATAGTCGAAATGTAGTTATACTTTAACTAGAGTTCAATGTTAGTTCAATCATAGACATCACAGCAAGGCAAATAAAACTCCAGTGTCAGTAATGTGCCCAATCTTTTGGAGGGCCTAACCAAGAGAGGTCTCATAGATCTTCAAACAACAGTAATTATTATTATTGATTTTGTTTACCCTCCAGTACTTGACACTAAGACCCTAATCCTGAAAATACTACATATGTGAGTCATAGAACAAACATGGATAAATAATTCTGGTATTGACTTCAAAATTTCATCTTAGTGGCTAGTTTTCATACTGCTGGTTAGAGGCATGTATGCTATCAGAACAGAAGATTAATCATGAAACTTATGGAGTTAAACAATCTGGCTACAATTATGGTTGGCTTGATGACCACTAGTGTAATAGTGGCATGAATGTTATGGAAGTAGCCACATGCCTTCTGATTGGATTTGAGGCTGTCTTCATAAGATGGAACCTGTGCCTGGCACTGCTATTAAGACCATGAATTGTTACTGGACAGGTCATAGAGGAGACTGCACAGGGGAGAACCTCTACTATTACTCTGCAACAGAGGGTGATGAACACAGAAGACCACAACTGACTAAATGTAGAGAAAAAGAGACTGAAGTGTGTGTATTCCTGGATAGAACTCATTTTAAATCTCATCCACACAGGTTTCATGGGTCATTGTGGAACTGGGAACAGAAAGGTTTTAAGAATCAAGATTGGTGCATGATCATAAGGAATCACTGCCCTTCAGGGTACTGGGAACATGTTCATATCAATCCGCAGAAATGGTCGTGCATGCACAAGACCTATTCAAACTCAGAAAAAAAATAGCATATAACTGGGGAAATGGGCAACAGTTCCCATCCTTAGCTGAGGAACTATTGACAGCCGATCACTGCTGGCTAAGAGAGTATTGCTCTTCTTTAAGGGAGTGATGCTTAAAAGGCTTGAAGATGCTCTAATTGATGAACTTATGCCAAGGGACTCCTGGGCACACAAATGTGACTCAATAGGCCTTAATATATATGACAACACATGAAATCTTGTGGACAGGTGATGGGGGCTGCAAACAGGAGAGGAGTGTAAATATGACTATGATGTATTGTGGAAAATATGCAAAAATCCAATAGAATTGATTTTTTAAATTCTTATAAAATATTTAATTTGGTATTACAATAGAGGGGATAATGGCCTCCCCAAAGTCATAGATTTTGAAAGAAAAAGCCCTTTGCCAGATGTGTTATACTTCATTTTAATTTGTTGGTCATGTGTATGTAGGAAACCCACCTAAAATATAGGATGTTGCTATTGCTCTTGATTGACCAACAAAATATGATGGTAATAGCACATTCTTAAAGCTTTCATGAATTTTGGTCACAAAACACAGAAAAATTAACTTGGTTTGACTAGGAAGATTCATTCTTTCTAGGCTCCCTTTAATATACTGTAAACTGCTATTCTGGCTGCTTGGGTGAAGTGTTATGAAGTCTTACCTGTGAAACCTGTGAGCTACAATAATAACCTTCCAGGCAAAATAGATCAAATGGCATGAATGATTGGGGTGATTGGCCACTTTTTATTTGATTTAAGCACATCTTCACAGGAGGAACTTTATGTCTGATCCTGACTCTAGCAAAGGAATGAGGAATCAGTTGCTGATAGGTCCCAGGTGTGGCCATATTGTTATTATTTCACTAAATGGACATAGTACTAAACTGCCCTCTAAATTTCTATCTTGGTGTCCATACATTAGTGTGGGTCTCAGACCTCATCAGAGACATTTATTTGTGAAGTAGAGAATGATTAGCATATGATCATACAACAGCTCAAAGATTAGAGAATATTTATCTCTGGAGTACCTAATCATAAGTTGGACATCTTTATCAGACCTTTCCACAAGGCTCAGGAACCATGATGGAAGAGAGGCTAGAAATATTTTTACAGCTGGAGATTGGCAGGACCAGAGAGAGAAAAATTGTATCTTCTGAACACGAGGAAACACTTCTTTTCATGAACAAGGGTGCACAAAATCCATGCACATGATCAAGCTAGTCAAAATACCAACTTTCAAGGGGAAGGGTACACACCAACTCCCATTCCTTGTGGAAGAGAGAGGGACCATTGATATATTCTAGGGAGGAGGGGTCAGTTTTTTCTTTATAGATAATACCTGTGGTTTATCATCTATGTTCAAGTGGATGGATGGCCTTTTACCCAGTAAGGACATGGCCAGTCCAAATTGGATCTAAGTGATATATATATATATATATATTATATTATAAATATATATATATATATATATTTTATAATTAATTTAATATATTAAAAAAAACATAAAAATAATATATATATATAAAATCAAAATACAATTTACACACATATGACATTTCAAGGAATTAATAAAAATATTGTATTAAATATCAACTGCGAATTTCCTCTTATGTTTCTATAAGAAATGTTTACTTAAAGTTCAAGAACCCATTTTATCTTCTCTCCTCTTAGCAAACAAATAGCAGAATAATCTATATTTGTCAGAAAATATTTATTTTTTCAGCAAGAGATTTTGGAGAAAAGTGGAGCTAACTTTCCTAATAAATAATCTACATAAATTTAATATTAGAATTTATATTAACTGACATGTCAAGTATCAACTGCATTTTAGAAAAATGTAATTGGATCAAACAAATGCATGTGTCAATACTCTAAGTATAAAGATAAATAAGTATCTTGCTTTATACATTTTGTTGACCTTTAAGGGAAATTGTTGTCATTTAAAAATTTATCTTTTCTGGATGATTGTACAAGAAAAAATATGCAGAAGGTAATAGTTTCCAGAAAGTGATGGTCATTTTTTTTATTTTATCACTTGTCTGAGAGCAGAATAAAAGCACATCAAACTGTTCATTTCTATCAAAGAAATTGTAATGCATTCAATGAAAGCCATCTTCAGAGTGCTGACTGTCAGATTTAAGAGCAAACAATAGTCAAGGGAAAAATCAAAAAGCAATGTAGAGTATGCATTGTAATTTATTCAGGTAATTAGGAAGAAAATTGTATTCAACTGAGTACAGCAATTGTTTTGAGGTCAGTAACTAAAATTTGTAATTAAACACACTTTATTTAGTACATGAGTAATCATGCCTTTATACTCTATTTGCACATCAGAGAAATGTTGAGCGAGTTAAAGCAAATTATCAATCTTTTTCACTTTTGGTTTGGATTGAAACACATAATGCCTTAAAAATTAGCAAACTATAGAGTTTCAGATTTTTTTTTACTTACTATCATATATTCAACAAGTACCACTAACATATTTAACCTAATTATGCGTCAAATATTTGTGTATCTTAAGTAAAGTTTCTATTTGATAAATTGGTGAGCCCCATAAAACTTATGGCATTTTCACAATTTTTTAAACTAAAATGAGTCTGAACACTAATTGTATGAAAAAAGTAGACTTCTTGAAACAACACCCTAAAAGAAATCTTGAAAATTCTGGATGTAGATTTTTCAAGGTTACATTCCATTTACTACTTTAAAGTATTTAATTTTCCACTATAAACATTGTAGACAACTGGCTTATAAATATTTATTACTGAATCATAGACAACAGGCCAAATCTTTTCTAATCTCTCACTTTCTCAGTTAAAGGTCAATGATGGCCCACATCCTTTTATTCTTATATAACTGTAAGCTATGTTTGTTAAATAAAGAGATGCAAGTCTTAGAAGAAAAAAAAAAATTGAGACTCCCCATAATAAATTGCTTAAAAATTTAAATACATGAAAAATCCGAATTACAAATCTATTCATTGATATTTTGTCTAATATATATAAGAACACAAGAGTCTGCAATCTAATATTCAGGTATTTCCAATGCAGTATTACCTATAAATTACAAAGAACGCTGTTCCAAATTGTCTCATATGCTCTTTTTAACAACACAGAAGTATTAATTAGCAATAAAAAAGGCACAGTTTTCAGAGTTTCATTCAGAAGATACACAGGAAAATCAGAAATAATCTTTAATTCAGCCTAGCAGTTTCCCAAGGCTTCATATCATACAAAAATTTAATAATGTATTGAACTAATTTAATATATTTTTGTTCAATTTTTCATAATCTTTCTCTTAGGTCATAACGTTTATTCAAGTATAAACATCAGGCAAAATATTTCAAGACAATGAGAGTCAATAAATATTAATAAATATATATTGAAATGCATAAATATCACTGTGGATTGTGAACAAATTCATGTGTGAACACAACAGCTAGAGGTAGAGGAAAATACAAGGCATTTCTAGGTAATAATAATTCTGGCATCAAATATAAGAAAGGGATGCTAGGTTAAGTGCAAAGGGTAATCAAGAAGCTGAGGCCATCAAGAGGCAGAATGTATGCAGGCCAGAGCATGAGGGATTTGAAGGTTTGTATTTTCAAAGTCAAGGTTAAATGAGGGAAAATGACACAGTGGAAATCAGTCTCTTTCCCAACATTCTTAAGTGATATTGAGCTGAACTTGATACAAGATGACCCCTATATATAACCTATAAAGAGAGATGAGGGAAAAAATAGTCAGCTTTCCTTATGTTTCACAAATAGAACAAAAATGTGTTAGAGGAAGAGAAGACTGAATGAAGACTGAATACATCAAACAGAACAAAGCGATCTCTAAGAAAAGGTATCAGCAACAGGAGAAATAAAACTTTGTATGTGTGTGTGTGTGTGTGTGTGTGTGTGTGTGTGTGTGTGTGTGTGTGTTAAATGTAAGTTCAAGGATAAACAGCATACAGCCATTGGTTACTGTGACTATTATGTTATGAAAGTGTTGATAGAGTTACTGAAATTCATAGTTAGGTAAATAGTGATAATATTGTTTTAGTAACAATAACCATGTAAATGTTATATTTGTAAATATTTAGTAAATTTTTCATTTTTGTGTTTTGTTTTTTAGACAGAGTCTCCATGTAGCCCCTAGCTGGCCTGAAATTCCATATATAGACACCTTGTCCTGGATCACAGAGATCTACCCCCCTCTGCCTCTCAAGCAATGAGACTAAAGGCATGCAGGACTTCTGGCCCAATTTCCATTGTTAACTTTTAGTAAAGTTACTGAAATTCACAGTTAAGTAAATGGTGATTTTGTCCATTTCGAAACATACCAATGAACATTGATTTACAGACACTTAATAACAATTCCATTTTTAACATTATGTGAGACAGTACATGTTATAATGTATTATATATTATGTAATATATAATATATATATATATATATATATATATATATATTGTTCATATACTAAAAACAAGCTTAGAATTGGAAACTAATCAACCAGAGAAATGTTTTTAAACATCTCTTGACTTTTCAAATCACAAAATGTATACTCCATGACAAATATGTATGCACATTAAGTGCTACAATGGTGGGAAAGACAGAAAGAGGAGGGAGACAGAAACAGAGAGAAATAGAGAATAAAGTCGAGGCAGGAGAACGGAAATGAGGGAACGTACCTAAAGCTACAATAAACTCAAAGAAATTAGCAAATCCACATAAAGTGAGCTCATTAATGTATATTTCCAAACTAATGTCAATGTAGAACAGAATGTAAATATTACACTGAACTTACTGATGGAAAAAATAAACAGAAAAAAATGCAAACATGCATGAGTTTGTTGAAAGCTTACCTTTAAATTTTTTTTTTATTTTATATATGTATGAATGTACATTGTTGCACCCATGTATGCAATGCCGTGGAGGTCAAAAGAGGGTATTAGATTCCCCTAGTACTAGAGTCAAAGATGGTTCTCATCCACCTAGTGGGTGCTTGGAAATGAACCCAGGTCCTCTGGAAGAGCAGATGGTGCTCACAACCACTGAGCCATCTCTCCAGCCCCTCCTTTTAAATTTTTTATTGAGATTTTGTATACATTTCATGCAACAGCTCTTAGAAAATTTAGATGACTTCCCCCATACATGCTTTGCAACCCCCTCCAGAGCTCATATACTCTGTTACACATGCTAAACCCTATCAAGTAAAGCTTTGGACCCAGATGTCCTTCAGGGGAAATTCTTCCCTTGGGGCTGGAGAGATGGCCTAGCAGTTAAGAGCGCCAACTGCTCTTGCAGAAGACCCGGGTTCGATTCCCAGCACCCGCATGGTGGCTGAGAACCATCTTTAACTCCAGTTCCAGGGGAATTTGAAACCCTCTTCTGACCTCCGCGGCATTGCACGACACGGGTGCACCAACCTACATGCAGACAGTACAACAATACACATAAAAATAAATAAAATAGGGCTGGAGAGATGGCCTAGCGGTTAAGAGCACCGACCGCTCTTACAGAGGACCCGGGTTCGATCCCCAGCACCCACATGGCGGCTGAAAACCGTCTGAAACTCCAATTCCAGGAGAACTCCAGTTCCAGGGGAATCCGAGACCCTCTTCTGACCTCCGTGGCATTACACGACACGGGTGCACAAACCTGCAAGCAGACAGTACATTCATACACATACAGAAATAAATAAAATTAAATAATAAATAAATAAATAAATAAATAAATAAATAAATAAATAAATAAAATAAAATAAAAAAAAAAAAGGAAATTCTTCCCCTGGGGTCCACAGTCAGTCTATCTAGAGATTGGAAGTAAGGCATAGTCTCCCTCACCCACTAGTAATAATACTCTAAATAATTTCCAGTCTAAGGCCAGACTGCCACCCATTTCTCTGGGCCTTTGTCTGATTGAGTAGGCCTGGCTCTTGTGCTTAGTGCCACCTTTGCCACAAACTCACGAGTGCAAACTTGCAAGGGCCTGAAAATCTCTGCTTCCCTGTGTTAATGAACTAGCTCTGGGTCTTTTGATTCCACTCACTGCTTCCTGATTCACGGATGGGTGAGGTTCAATATATGAGTCCTTCAGCTTGACTCACATTATTTTTATTTCCTTTTTCTTAGCCATTATAATTGTTGTCTTATGAGTATATATGACAGAAGTGATAGTATTTTGCTTCCATAATCCCACGGGAGTTCTCCAGGTTCCAATCACATAAGAAAATATAGTGGTGGGATTTCCTTTATGTAAAATCCCAAGACAAGTTTACAGGATGAGGAGACCAAATGTGATCCAAGAGCCCTGTAACAACCACAACAGTATAATGTAATTTATAGTATTTACATCAACACATTGTATAGATCACAGTATAAATATGGTCCGTTCTCTTTTCTTCACAATAGAAACAACATTTCATCATGTCACATGGTACTTCTCCAGATATATGGAAGATTTATCTACATTTGTCTCTGTTTTATCAAATATTTATAGATTTCTATACAAATATTTTCCAACACCTGTCCTTGCTCACTAAACAAATCTCAACAAACCTTTTTTTTTTTTTTTACTAAAATCTAACTATTTAAATTTTAGGTGATTTTTATTTCAATCCTGTTCTGCCTCTTATCTAAATTATTTCCTTCATTCTGTCAGGTATCTCACAAATTTTTCCTCTTATGTCCTTCATTTTCATCATTTTATCAAAATGTTCACTGCCCATTTGATGAAATTTAGCTCTACCTCTCTTTTTGGGATCTATCTACATGTAAATATTTGATGTATCTTGAAAATTAAATTTGCACCAAGAACCCAGTATCTCAATTCAAACTTGCTGGTTGAAAGTTATTTCTCAGGGGGTTTGTGAGTGAATATATTTCTCTCTGGCTTTTTATATCAATGTAGTGGTTTGAATGAGTGTCCCCCATAGGCTTTAAGTATTCAGACGTTTGTCTCCAGTTGGTGGCAATGTTTTTGGAGGTCTTAGAAAGTGTGGCCTTGCTAGAGGAAGTATGTCACTGGGGGCAGGCTTATTGAATTTAACAAGCCTCGTGGTCTCCAGTCGCTCTCTGTCTCTGCTTCCTGTGCTATTTGCGAGATGTGACCCTTGGCTTGCTGCTCCAGCCACCAAGCCTCCCACCACAATGGACTATAATTCCCTGGAACC
>VZQC01014047.1:1701231-1817465 GCA_009823505.1 Rhizomys pruinosus | reverse complement strand
TCTGCCCAAATGCGCAGCCGCCCTGGCGCCGGACTCTCCGGACCTCTGGCCCAGCACCCAAGCCCCGCCCTCAAGGCCCAGCAACCCATGCTACTCTCCCAGGTGGCTTTTGGGTATACTGCCCAAAGGCGCCGCCGCCCTCGGAGCAGGGACTCTCCGGACCCTCTGGCCCAGCGCCCCGGTCCCCCCCCCAAGGCCCCAACTCCCAAACTACTTTCGCACAAGGCTGGCTTTCTGGGTTATCATTTGGACCAAAGGAAGTCACCCGCCCTGGCCGACGGACTCTCCCGACCCTCTGACCCAGCGCCCAGGTCCCGCCCACCCTCACTGGCCCAAGCCAAACCCAAGCTACTCGCCCAGGTGGGTTCTGGAGTTCTGCCCAAAAGGCGCAGCCGCCCTGGAGTATTTAGGACTCCAGGATTACCTCATGGCCATCGCCAGCGGGGGTTTCCATCCCGCCCTGAGGGCCCCAGCAACCCAAGCTACTCGCCCAGGTGGCTTTCGGGTATCCAGCTCCCAAGCTAATTGCCCAGGTGGCTTCTGGGAAACCTGCCCAAAGGCGCAGCCACAATGGCATTGTCCCGACTCTCCGGACCCACTGGCACAGCGCCCGGGTCCAGCCCTCAACGCCCCAGCTCCCAAACTACTCGCCCCGGTGGCTTCGGGGTATCCTGCCAAAAGGCGCAGCCGCCCTGGCCGCCCGGACTCTCCGGGACCCTCTGGCCCAGTTTGCCCGGGGTCCCGCGCCTCACTTGGCCCCGCAACCCAAGCTACTCCGCCCAGGTGGCTTCTGGGGTATCTCTGCCCACAGCGCAGCCGCCCTGGCCGCCGGACACTCTCCGGACCCTCTGGCCCAGCTTCTGGGTCCCGCCCAAAAGGCCCCATACCCGGGAAGAACCCAGCTCCAAAGCTACTCGCCCAGGTGGCTTCTGGGGTATCCTGCCCAAAGCGGCAGCCGCCCTTGCCGCGGACTCTTCGGACCCTCTGGCCCCAGCGCCTCGGGTCCCGCCCTCACGGCCCCACCAACCCACGCTACTCGCCCAGGTGGATCGGGGTATCTTGCCCAAAGGCGCAGCGCCCTGGCGCCGGACTCTCCGGCCCCTATGGCCCATGACGCCCGGTTCCCGCCCTCTAGGCCCCAGCAACCCAAGCTATGCCCAGGTTGGCTTCTGGGTATCCTGCCCAAAGGCGCAGCGCCCCTGGCCGCCGGACTCTCACGACCCTCTGGCCCAGCGCCTCCTGGTCACCCTCATACTGGTTTTCCCAGCAACCCAAGTACTCGCCCAGGTGGCTTGTGGTTATCCTGCCCAAAGGCGCAGCCCGCCCTGCCGCCGGGACTCTCCGGACCCTCGCCCAGCGCACGGGTCCCGCCCCCAAGGCCCCAGGACCCAAGCTACTCGCCCAGGTGGCTTCTGGGATCCTGCCCAAAGGCGCAGCCCGCCATGGCCGCCGCGACTCTCGGGACCCTCGGCCCAGCGCCCGGGTCCCGCCCTCACTGGCTTTCCCTCATTCCCGGGTCTTCCCCCCCACCACCCAAGCTACTCGCCCAGGTGGCTTCTGGGTATTCCGCCCAATCAAAGGCGCAGGCGCCCTGGCCGCAGGACTCTTCGGAACCTCTGGCCCAGCGCCCCGCGGTCCCCGCCCTCAAGGCTCCCCCCAGCAACCCAAGCTCTCGCCCAGGTGGCTTCTGTTTATCCTGCCCAAAGGCGCAGGCCCGACCCTGGGCGCCGGACTCTCCGGCCCCTCGTGCCAGCGCCCGGGTCCCACCTCACTGCCCCAGCAACCCAATCTTTGCTACCCGACCAGGTGGCTTCTGGGTATCCTCGCCAAAGGCGCAGCCGCCTCCTGGGCCGCCGGATTCTGCGGACCCTCTGGCCCATCGCGCGGGTCCCGCCCTCAAGGCCCCAGCAATCCAAGCTACTCGCCCATGTGCCTTCTGGGTATCCTGCACAAAAGCGCAGCCGCCCTGGCCACCATACTCTCCGGACCCTCTGGCACAGCGGATTCGGGGGCTCCTCCCGTCCCTAGCCGCTCACCAGCTCCCAAGCTACTGCCCCAGGTGGCTTCTGGGTATCTGCCCAAGGCGCAGCCTCCCTGGCGCCCGGACTTACGGACCCTCGGCCCAGCGCCCGGGTCAGCCCTCAAGGCCCCAGCTCCAAACCTACTCGCCCAGGTGGCGTCTAGGTATCCTGCCCAAAGGCCGCAGCCGCCCGGATCGCGGACTCTCCGGACCCTCTGGCCCAGCGCCCCCCCCGGGTCCCCGCCATTCAAGCCTCACAGCAACCAAGCTACTCCGCCACTTAGGTGGCTTCTGGGATTGGCCCAAAGCGATAGCCGGGCCTTGGCAGCCGGATCTCAGGACACCTCTTGGCCTAGGCGCTCGCTGTCCGGTCTCCGCCCTCAAGGCCCCAGCAAAACCCACCCAAGCTACTCGGGCCCATGGTGGCTTCGGTGCTCCTGCCAAAGGCGCCAGCGACCGCCCTTGGCCGCCGGTTAACTTCTCACTTATCACTATGGCCCAGTAGCTTTCTCCCGTGGTCCGCCTCTCCAAGGCCCACAGCCAACCTTTTCACAAGCTAGTCGCCCAGGTGGTTTCTGGGGATCCTGCTCAAAGGCGCAGCGCCCTGGCCGCCGGACTCACCAGACCCTCTGGTTTTTTTACAGCGCCCGTGTGGTTCCTCATTCCTCACTGGCCACCCAGCAACCCAAGCTACTTCGCCAGGTGGCTTCTGTGGTATACTGCCCAAATAGGCGCAGCTAAGCCCTCCCTGGCCGCCGGACTCTGGGGACCCTCTGGCCCAGCGCCCGGGTTCCACACAAAGGGCCTCAGGCCCAGGAAAAACCCAACTCCAAAACTACTTGCCCAGGTGACTTCTGGGTAACCTGCCCAAAGGCGCAGCCGCCCTGGCCGCACGACTCTCCGGACCATATGGCCACATTGCGCCGGGTCCCGCCCTCACGGGCCCAGCAACCCAAGCTACTCGCCCATGTGGTTCGGGTATCCCTGCCCAAAGGCGCAGCCGCCCTGGCGCCGTGACATCTCGGGACCCTCTGGCCCAGCGGCCAGGTCCCGCCATCATCAAGGCCACAGCAACCCAAGTTACTCGTCCCAGGTGGCTATCGGCGTATCCTGCCCCCATAAGCGCAGCCGCCCGGGCCGCCCGACTCTCCGGACCCTATGGCCCAACGCCCCGGTTCCCCGGTCCCACCCTCACGGCCCCCGCAGTCAACCCAAGCTCATCGCCCAGGTGGCTTCTGGGCTTATTTCCTGCCCAACGGCGCAGCCGCCTCTCCTGGCCGCCGGCGCTCTCGGAACCCTCTGGCCCAGCGCCCGGGTCCCGCCCTCCCTACCTTATGGCATCCAGCAACCTAAGCTACTCGCCCAGGTGCCCGCTTCTGGCCGCCTTTTATCCTGCTCAAAGGCGCAGCCGCCTGGCCGCAGGACTCTCCGAACCCTCTGGCCCAGCGCCTGGGTCCCGCCCGCAGGGCCCGGGCAACCCAAGCTACTCGCCAGGGTGGCTTCTGGGTATCCTTCCCATAGGCGCAGCCGCCCTCGCCGGCGGACTCTCCGGACCCTCTGGTGCAGCGCCCCGGGTTCCCCGCCCTCACGGCCCCCAGCAACCAACGCTCTCGCCCGGGTGGCTCTTGGGATCCTGCACCAAAGAGGCGCCCAGCCGCCCCCCTGGCCGCCTCCGGACTCTATTCGGACCCTCCTGGCCCCGCAGCGTCCCGGGTTGCCCCCTCCACTCAAAGCCCCAGCTGCCAAGCTGCTCGCCCAGGTGTCTTCTGGTTATCCTGCCCAATGGCGCAGCCCCCCTGGCCGCTGGACTCTCCGGAACCTCTGGGCCAGCGCCCGGCCGGTCTCCCGCTCCTTCCCCCCCCCCCTTCGCCCTCACGGCCCCAGCAACCCAAGCTACTCGCCAGGGTGGCTTCTGGGTATCCTTGCCAAAGGCGCAGCCGCCGCCCCTGGTACGCCCCCGGATCTTCGGACCCATCTGGTCCCACGCGCCCGGGTCCCGCCTCAATCTGCTCCCCCAGCCACCACCCAAGTCTTCACCTCGCCCAGGTGGCTTCGTGGTATCCTGCCCAAAGGCGCAGCCGCCCTGGCCGCCGGACTCTCCGGAACCCCTGGCCCAGCGACTTCCGGGGTCCCACCCTCACGGCCCCCGCAAACATAAGCTACTCTTCCAGGTGGCTTCTGGGTATTCTGCCCAAAAGGCGCAGCCGCCCTGGCCGCGGACTCTCCGGGGACCCCTCTGGCCCCCGGCCCGGGCCCGCCCCTCAAGGCCCCCAGCAAACCCAAGCCTTACTCGCCCAGGCACCCGGCTTCTGGGATCCTGCCCAAGGCGCAGTCCGCCTGCCGCCGGGGATCTCTCCGGACCTCTGGTTCCCCCCAGCGGCCCCGGCGGTCCCGCCCTCACGCCGCACCCCCCCCCCAAAGCACCCAAGCTACTCGCCCAGGCGCTTCTGGGTATCCTGCCCCAAAGGCGCAGCCGCCACCCTGCCGCCGGACCTCTCTACTTGTGCATCCCCTCTGGCCCAGCGCTCCGGGTTCCCACCCTCACGGCCCCTCTTGGCCCCAGCAACCCAAGCTCTCGCCCAGGTGGCTTCTTTCTCGGGGTATCCTGCCCAATACAAGGCGCAGACCGTTTAATCCCCTGGCGCAGGACTCCCGGTACTCTGGCCAGCGCTTTCTTTTCCGTGTCGCGGACCGCCCTACAAGGCCCCCGCAACCCCCAAGCTACTCGCCAACGGGGTGGCTTCGGGGTCTCCTGCCCAAAGGCGCAGCCGCCTGGCCGCAGGACTCTCCGAACCCTCAGGCCCAGCGCCCGTGGTCCCAGTCCCTCAAGGATCCCAGAAAAACCAATGATACTGCCCCAGCGGCTTATGGTGTATCTGCCACCAACAAATGCGCAGACGACATGGCCGCCGGGCTCTGCGGACCCTCTGGCCGAGCGCACGGGTCCCGCCCTCTAGGCTTCCCCCTTTTTTCCAAGCCAACCAAAGCTACTCGCCCCAGGGGCTTCTGGGTTATCCGGCCCAAAGGGCCTTAGCCGCTCTCTGGCCGCACGGATGGAATCTCAGGACCCTCTTGTCTGGCCCAGCGCACGGGTCCCGACCTCTAGGCCGCAGCTCCCAAGCTAGTCGCCGAGGTGGCTTCTGGGTTTCCTCCCCAAAGGCGCAGCCGACCTGGCCGCCGGCTCTCCGGACCCTCTGGCCCAGCGCACCGGTCCCGCCCTCACGGCACCCGCCAAAACCAAGCTACTCGTACAGGTGGCTTTTTTTTGCGGGTCATCCGCCCCCCCATCAAGCGGCGGGCGCAGCCTGCCTGGCCGCCGGACTCTCCGGATCCCCCTCATTTTTATTTTTTTAATAAAGCTGACCCGTGTTCCACGCCCCCTTCCCTGCCCCACTCCCACCAGAGCTTCATGCAATTCTGCCAAACATGCTTTTCATCTCTTTCTCAGTCTTTCTCAATAATCTCCATGAGGAAGTTGACTGTTTTGAGCAGAAGTTCACTGTTTCAGTAGTTCTTTGATGCAGTCCTTTCTGTTGATGTTGTTGTTGTTGTTGTTGTTGTTGTTTCCAATATGCATTACGCCCAATTCCTTTGGACAAAGGCCCTGGTTTTAAATGAAGTTTGATCAGCAGCAAAAATAATAATAGACTGCAATATCACCAGTGAATAGTTCTTTGGGGTTTTGTGCTCTGAATAATGTTAGTTCTGGGCCTCTAGTTTTAATCAGCTCCCCAAACTCAGAATAATCTCAGATTTAAAGTTCTCTCAACGAGGGTCTAGCAAACTTCTTACATGGGACGGGCATGAAGTATGCTTGAGTTTATGGGTATTGGTGCCTCTTTCACAGCTTCCTGGTTCTTCAACTTTATTTATACCAGAATTTGAAATGTAGATAGCTTCATCCATTTTTCAAGTGTTTTCAGCCACTTAGAAACATGAAATTTATTCCTACATTCTTGGCCATGAAAGGTAGGCAGCACATAAGATCTGACCTGTGGCTGGTACATGTCGTTCTTCACTTCAACCAGTGTTTACCAGCTTAGGTTGTATGTAGCTCACGCCCATTATAAATCCAGAGCTCAGGAAGCTGAAGCAGGAGGACTGATGTGAGTTACAGACCAACCTTCTCTGGAGAGAGGGTCTTTCTCTCTTGTCTCCCAACAAAATAACAAAACCCTTCCAGGGGAATCCAACACCCTCTTCTGACCTCCGCGGCATTGCACGACACGGGTATACAAACTTGCATGCAGACAGTACATTCATACACATACAGAAATAAATAAAATTAATTAAAAAATTCAAAATAACAAAACCCAGCTGAGCTGGATAGCTTTAGTGTCAATTTGACACACCTGGGTTAAGGGAACCTCAATTGGGGAATTGGCTCCATTGGATTGGCCTGTGGCCACATCTGTGGAGTATTGTCTGATTGTCGAGCAGTGACAGTATAAGAAGGCAGGCTGGGCATGAGCTGGGGAGCAAGCCAGTGAACAGCATTCCTCCATGGCCTGTGCTTCAGCTCCTGCCTCCAGGTTCCTGCCCTGAGTTCCTGCCCTGGGCCCCCTAAGTGATGAACTGTGACCCAGGAGATGTAAGCTGAATAGACCCTTTCCTCCCCAAGTTGGTGTCTATCAGAGTGTTGTGTCACAGCAATGGAAGACAAACCAGAACACCAGCTAAACCTAAAGCTGAAATAATCCCAATTTCTTTTATTGGATTTAGGTTGTGGAGAGGGTCCCTTTATGAAACTATCTTCTTCCTAATTCCTTCTGAGTTCCCTCTATTTTTATAGTACATATGTTGGGATAGGGAAGGATAAAAACCTACATTATCTGGCATGTTTGGGCTATGATTCCCTAATGCTCAACTCAAACTAACTCATGCATTAGGTTTTAGCAGGAATTCCACAGGCCATCGGATCAGGGATCAGGATGTACCAGGAAGTAAAGGGCTCTCTGGAGGGGAGGGGTCCCCTCACTTTCGCTTTGTTTCACTCTTGTACTGGTTACATTCTTCTTATTGAAGATAGACTTTATTTGTGCTGCCTGACATCGGAGGAAGGAATGTAGAGAGAAGAAACGAGGCTTGCACTGTCCCACTTGCTAACTCCAGAAAATAAGAAATTATCGGGCACTGAGTCCATACATAACATCGTTCAAACTAATCAAACCAATCTGTGATTATCTTAATTAGCACACTGAATATGTCTGGTTTATCATCAATAGAGCCAGAAAACAAAGAGAGAGAGAGAGAGAGAGAGAGAGAGAGAGAGAGAGAGAATACCATCTGTAGTTATTTTCATTTAATTTAAAAAATATAAGCAAATTTGTATATAGAAGTATGTAATCTCTCGCGTGCACACGTGTGTGTGTGTGTGTGTGTGTGTGTGTGTGTGTGTGTGTATTTCTGGATCTAATAGTTCTGAGAAGCTGGCAGGAGCTTTGAATAAAAGAGCCCAAAGTAAGTACAAAGAAGTTACAAAAATAAAATCAAGCGGTGGAGGAGCAATATTAATATTTTATAGACAAATGAGCAAAGTAACTATGGACAGTTTTCAGTAAGATTCCTGTGTGCTCTGAGCAGCATTGTGGAAGCAGGAAATTGGAAATGCCTCTTCGGTTCTGCTAATGTGGAGTCCGATCTCTCCCTCAGGGGAAAATGGCCATCCTAAATTTTCCTCTTGGTAGTAAAATGATCACAGCTACTTGCAAGTCACAAGAGGAGGGAAGGTCAGAAGAGGGACAGCCAGGTATCCAACACCCTCTTCAGACCTCTGTAGGCATTGCACACAGGGGTGCACTTACATACATACAGGCAATAGACTCATACACATAAAATTAAATACAAATATTAAATAAATTATTAAAATTATTGTGGTATATTTTGTAGGAAATAGATTCAAACCCAGCTCGGGACTATAAGTATCGAGCTTGAGAGAAAGAAATGTTGGGATCACCCAGTTATTAGAAAGTAGCAATTATGCCAGAACAGCAAAGGTGATGGATGGAGCCAGATAGTGACAGAGACACAGATGGTAGTTTTATTTGAGATGAAAATTGAACAGGAGATACCAGGCAATACAAAGGGGACTGTGGAATTAGCAGAGAGAAAAGCAGCAGTGCGGAATGGAAAAAAGGTTATCCATAGCAGAGTACAATAAGGATTAAGAAACCATTTACCAGGGAATAGGAGCCACTGCATGTGCAGGAGGCTCTTCAGAAGTGTGAACAAACCAAGGCCATCTTTCACTTGGCAAGAAATCGGAGAAAACAATACGATCTTGTCACATGATGGAAATAGAAGGGCAGCCTTGGCTACTTGTAAAAGCTAAGTGGGCATGGGAAGAGAAGGCCTGTCAGGTACAGGTCTGCATCCAGGGGCCAGGGGGGTGGCCTCCCACAGTGAGGGGCATGGCGCCCTCTGCAGGACTTTGTTAGCACATCCCCTGCCAAGTTGAGGATATGCACCTGCTGACCCTGCTGACATTGGCACCCCAAAGACAAAGGGAGGCAATGCCCTGAAGTCAAAATCAAATCAAAAGATGAGGCACTTGAATCACTACACAGGATAGGAAAACATGAATTACCACGCTCCCTGAGACCAGCTGAGTATTAAATAATATGTAGGAGGCCATGAGTGTATGTATACATATGGGTATATACTCACACATGTAGCTATGCAATGTGCTGTAAAACCGAAATCACCAAAATGATGGTGACTGGCATGAGGTGGGCATGGAGTGAGCACCTCTTGTCGTAACTTCTAACCTTCACAAAGCTTAAGTGCTGGTTTTTATACATCCTGATATTTTTCGTATGAATTCACCACTTCTAGGATCAGGTAGGTAGACATCCTGCACTTGGGAATAAGAGGCAAGACGATGAATAAATTGATGCCAACCTAGGTTACATATGATTGTGAGATCACGTCTCAAACTACCAATCGATCAATCAATCAATTAGCCATCAATCATCAGTCACTCAAGCTAGAAAAATGTCCAAGTCTCCATGCTACCTTTTAAATTAAGTTCTTCAGTCAATCCTTTTGAGTCTTCTATAGTTTATTCTAACTGTGGAGGACCTGGGCTGCTCCTTTCCAATGTCTGTCATTCACTACATCAAAACATGTCTTCTTTTTTTTCCCTGCCACTTTAACTTTTGACATGTCATTTCTAATTTGGTGAGGGTCTTTTCATCTCCCTTGACATCTAGTGAATTGTGAGCTAGACTTTAATGTACAATTTTTAAAAGAGATTTTGTATTAGCTTTCAACTTTTGTGCTCTAGGATCAGAAAGATTAAACTTTGTCATTTACTGTAATATGGATTTGGGAAGAACTATGGTATGTTCTTACCATAATTACACATTTTCAGGATTGTTGGAGTTGAAAAGATTTGATGAGATTATTATATGTGTGTTTTTTCACCTTGCACTACTGTTATCAGAAATACTCTACAGCTGGACGATGAAGAGGGTGCTACTATTTTACCTATTCTTCCTCTGATCAAATAACTGACTTGACTCCACCCTGGAATACTGACCCTATTCCTTCAACAGTATAATTTAGTGCCTACTGACATTCTCCTGTCTAAATCCTGTCACCTTATTCAGTACATGGGAGTCATGTATAATACCTGATGTTTCCTGTTTGATGGATGCTGCGGCGGCCTCCTGGTCCTTGACTTTGTTCTGTGTTTGCTAACAGTGTCTGGAAGATGTATTAAATGCTCTGTAAATACCATCAATTAGTCTATTCATACTAACTGGCAAAGCCCAGGAAACCCATCTAAAATAGTTTATTTTGTGCTGTCATAATTATTATCCTTCTTCATTGTTGAATTTTTAAGAAAGTCCAGATAGTATTTCAGTTGATAGAATATAGCTCTCTCTCACGATAATAGACCTTTCCCGTCATACGTGATGCAAATATCCCTATAGATAAATAGCAAAAAGATAATCTTATACTTAGAGATTTTCGTTAAACCTCTCATTTGAAAAATGAATATTTGAGTCACTTTTTGGTCTTTTACTCATGAAATGTAGATTATTTTGAATTAAATTGAATGGACTGTGATTAACATAATGCAAACTGACAAATCTGTGTAGGATTCAATAAAGTCTAAAGCTGAGCACAGTCGTGCATCCTCAGCCATCCCCACAGACTGGATTGTCCCGTACCCACAGGAAGTACTCAAACATCCCGTCTAGCCATGTTCCCACACCCCCTCCTTTCTATCTTCAACTCTGTCTTGTCCAGAAACTTATGATTTGTCTTTCATTATTTCATTACATTTACTTATTTTGTGAGTGCATGTGTGTGTGTGTGTGTGTGTATGTGTGTGTGTGTGTGTGTGTGTGTGTGTGTGTTTGCATGAGCCACAGCATCTGTGTCAAGGCCAGAGGACAAATTGCAGGGGTCAGCTCTCCCCTAACAGGTGGGTTCCAGGAACCTAACTCAGGTTGTCAGGTTTGGTAGTGTGCTCAAAGCCATAGTGCTGGCCTCCATTAAACATTTTTCAAATAAACCTTATTACTTAAGGATTGCGAACATCAAACTGATTATCTGTGAACCTCACCAGGTATGCTGAGCTCACATTCAATTCCTTATTTCAGTTGAATACTTGTCTATCATCTCAATGAACAACACTGTTTATCCAATCAAGGCAATGGAAATTTGAGCTACTTTAAAAAATTTTTTTTTACTTTTTTATGTGTATTAATGTACTGTCTGCATGTAGGTCTGTGAACCCATGTCGTGCAATGCCACGGACGTCAGAAGAGGGTCTTGGATTCCCCTGGAACTGGAGTTAAAGACATTTCTTAGCCACCATGTGGTGCTCTTAACCGCTAGGCCATCTCTCCAGCCCTTGAGCTACTTTTAATTTGCCTTTTATGAGGAAGCATCTTTCCCTCCAGGACTATATCTTTCTGTGACTTAAAATAATAATATGCTAGGTATTTAATTTTTTCCAAGAATGTACTTGTTTGGGGCTTTTATGTCTGTGGATCTGTAGGAAAATCTTATTTCTTTTATATTGCTATTATTCTATGCTTGTATATGGACACAATTTTAATGGCAGTATGTTTCATTTGGAATGACAGAGGCATTTTTCTTCTGTATATATAAATCTTTATCACACACGTTTTATTCCTTTCAGAATTAAAATTCATTCAGTTTCTATTTAAAAATCAGCAGATGACCAATTCTCAAACAGTAGAAAGCAGCATGTATGACAAGGATTATTTTTCTTAGTCTTTCTTTCTTCCTCCTTATTGAAAAAATATCTTTTGTGTATGTGTGTGCATGTATGACATATTTGTGTATGATACATAAATGTGAAGGTTCACGTGGGACCTTCATGGTACATACATGCCATGACACATGTGAAGTCAGAAGACACCCTTAAGGCTGGGCCTTGCCTTCCACCGTTTTTTGTTCACCTCTGCATGCACCAGAATGGCTGGTCCTCCAGCGTCAGGGCTGTCCATCTCCACTCCATGTCCTCTATAGACACGCAGGGATTACAGGTGCAAGCTGCTATGTGCAGCTTCATGCAGGTTCTGAGATCCACACTTGGACCTCACACTTGCAAGTTATCAAGCACTTCTTGGCATTTGTATGACAATTCCAACAGACATGTAAGCAGTCTATGATGAAACTTATCCTGCGGTAGTTGCCCTTTCATACTAAAAGTGTTTTCATTCCCCAAATATACAAATGCTGCTTTGTTTTTGTTGATGTGGCAAAATGTGTTTGGCAGCCACAGGTCAACATCTGGTGTTGTTTCTCAGGAACTTTCTTCCTTATTCTTTATGTCAGGGCTGCTCATTAGATTGCAGCTCACCAATTAAGGTAGGCTGGCTGGTAAGCGAGCCCCAAGGACCTTCCTGTTCTACTTTTCCAGCAGCACGATTACAGTGTTGGTCACCACAGCAGGCTTTTCTTACATGGGTTCTAAAGATCGTGCTCAAACACTACAAACTCAGTTTTCTCCCAGCCCTACATACTAATCTCTTTATTCAATAGCTCTAATGTTGTTATTGTCTAGTAAAATAGTCATTAGTAAGTGCTGTCAAAATGCCCTTCTCGGGGCTGACGAAATGGCTCGGTGGGTAAGGGCACTGGCTTCTCTTGCAGAAGACCGTACTTTGATTCCCAGCACTCCAGTTCCAGGGAATCTAGTGCTCTCTTCTGTCCTCTGCAGGCATTGCACAACATGGATACACTTACATACATGCAGGTAATTCATGCATAAAGATAAAATAAATACGCAAAATAGTTTTTAAATGCCCTTCTACAAGATTGTAGAACATGTCAGCCTCTTCCAGTCCTCAGTGTTCTAGTTAGCCTCTTGAATGACTAACCCTACCAACCCTGTGAATTTGAGGTTACAGTAATCCTGTCCCATTCCCTGCAGAGGAGGCTGTGCAGAGCAGCAAGAACTAATCTACCCCTAGCCTGTTTCATCCTGCCTCACTGGAGCCCAGTTATCTCTTAGTTTGGCTGGAAACACGGCCGCTCTCTGACCTGTGCTCCAAGCCGCTCATTTCCCTTCATCTTTGACTAGGAATGAGCACTGCTATTTTTTGCGGAAACCCATTTCAAGAAAGATGTTCCGTAATGTTCCTAGATCCACGTTCTCATCCCTGTTTAGAAATCACCTTCATTATTTTCAACTCATGCTGAAGACATTTGCAGTGGCAGTGGCTGCCAGCTGACACGCCCACCTGCCCGCCGGCTGATTCACAGGAAACACAGTTAGTTACTTCCGGAACAAGCGTCTAGCTGCTTTTGTTCTCGTTTATTATTTTTTAGGAGTGTTGACTGACTAGAGTTCTTAGACATACATAGTTTTCCTTTTTTAATTCTGAAGAAAATCCTGGTAGTTTAGCAAGCATTTTCTCGTTACCACTTATGGGATGGGCTCATGTTTCATTTTCCTTTCTTCCAAATACTACCTATTCATAAGAACTCAACTTCAGGTTGCATTTTTGGCCTAGATGAGAAGAAATCAAGACTCTCCCAGCTTTGAAAGGGTTGTACATAATTCCTATTGAAAAAATAATCCCAGGGTTGTTGGTGAGAGAGAAAGCTGGTTAGCAGCACTGGCTGCTCTTGAAGAGGACCTGGATTCAATTCCCAGCACCCACATGGTGGCTAACAACCATCTAAACTTCCAGTTCCAGGGGAATCCAACGTCCCTCTTCTGACCTCTGTGGGCATTTCCCAACCCGTGTGCACTTACATACGTGCAAGCAATACACTCATGCACATAAAAAATGTAATAATGTTTTTATTTATTTATTTATTTCGTCTTTTTGAGACAGGGTCTCCCTGTAGTCGCAGCTGTCCTGGAACTCACTCTGTAGACCAGGCTGGCCTTGAACTCACAAAGATCCGCCTGCCTCTGCCTCCCAAGAGCAAGGATTACAGGCGTGCGCCACCACGCCCAGCTCTGGATTAATTACAGTGGTAGTGCTAAAGGTGGAACCCAGCCCCTGTGCACACTAAGCAAGTGCTCTACCACTGACCTACAATCCTTGGTTTTCCTGTTTTTGATTTGTTTGGGGAAGGGACGGAGGGGCAGGTTATTTATTATTATTTTATGTGTATAAGTATTCTGCATGCATGTATATAGTATATGTACCTGTGCATGCAATGTCCACAGAGACCAGAAGAGGCATTGAATCCCTTGGAACCAAACCCAGGTTCGGTGCTCTTAACTGCTGAGCCAGCTCTCCAGTCCTGTGCCATTGTTTTGAAACAGGGTCTCCCTGTAGTCCCAGATTGGCCTTGATTTTACAGAGATCTTACAGCCTCTGCCTCCCAAAAACTGAGATTAAAGGAATGCTGGGATTAAAAATGCACACCACATATCAATGTGAACTCTTTTGAGATTTATTTTATTTTTAATTATGAGTATAGTGTGTGTGTGTGTGTGTGTGTGAGTTTGTGTGTCTATGTATGGCTATGTACAGATGAATGCAATGTCCATGGAGACCAGAAGAGGGTGAAGATCCCTTGGAGCCTGAGTTTCAGAGGGTTATAAGCTGCCAGAGGTGGGTGCTGGGAAACAACTGCATCCTCTGCAAGAGCCGCCAGTGCTCGTAAATGCTAAGCCATCTCTCCAGCCCCAGATAAATCTTTAAAATAAAGTAAGGTGGAGAGTAACTGAGGAAGACACCAACATCAATCTCTGGCTTCCACATGAACACATGTACACATATGTACTTCCTACACGTACACATACACATACACATACACATACACATACACATACACATACACACACACACACACACACACACACAAAATCTGCAAAGGGTCAGTATTCAAAATACAAATTATTAAGAGGAAAAAAGATAACCTCATAAGACAGTGGGCAAAGTCCATGAATGGTCATGTCAAAGAGAAACCACACTAGGAGAAAACTAAAGTCCATTCCTGACCAAAATATAGAAATTGAAACAAAAAAATGTTCTTAATTGTTCTAAGTGAATGAAAGGGGTTTTTGTTTGGTTTGGGTTTTGCTTTTTGTTTTTGGCCTGGAATTCCCTATGTAGACCAGGCTGGCCTTAAACTCCCAGAGATCTGCCTGCCTCTGCCACTCAAGTGCTGGGATTAAAGGCATGCACCACCACACCCAGCTAGTGAAGTTTTCTGAATAACATTTAAGGTCCTTGGGATGTAGCCCAGTGGTAGAGCACTTGCTTAGCATGGGCAAGGGTTCTGGGTCTAACCCTAGAAATGTACACAAAAATGGTTTAACATTGATGGGGATGCAGCTCAATTGGTAGAAACACTGGGGTTCATCCCCAGCACCACATAAATGAACAGTGGTACACACCTATAATCTCAGCTAGTATAGACAGAAGGATCAGGAGTTCAAGGTCATCCTCAGCTACATAGTGAGTTTGAGGCTAGCCTGGTTTACATGTTATCTTGACTCAACCAAAAACACTGAGGAAAGTCTGGGGACAAATTCTTTTAATATACTCCCACTACCCCATTACAAGTATCAATTTAATTTTTGTGGTTTTTTTTATTTTTTTTAATTTTGTTTATTTCTGTATGTGTATGAATGTACTGTCTGCATGCAGGTCTGTGCACCCGTTGTTGTGCAATGCCGCGGAGGTCAGAAGAGGGTGTCGGATTCCCCTGGAACTGGAGTTCTCCTGGAATTGGAGTTTCAGACAGTTCTTGGCTGCCATGTGGGTGCTGGGGATCAAACCCGGGTCCNAGGAGGAGGAGGAGGAGGAGGAGGAGGAGGAAGAGATGATGTTTATCGAATTATACCTACATGAGAGGCTCAGGACTAAACCTGTGCACAGATCTATTAAGTCAATAAAATTCATAAATAATAAATCTTTGTATTATTTTATTTTGCCTCTGAAAATGCTAAGAAAAAAGAATAGGATTTTAAAATTTAATTCATTTTATTTTTATTTTTTCATGTTTTTGAGTGTATTGCCTGAATGTGTATAAGTGCACCCATGTTGTGCAGTCCTGGTGAGGGTCAGAAGAAGGGGATGGATCCACTGGAACTGGAGTTAAAGATGGTTGTCAGCTGCCATGTGGGTGCTGGGAATTGAAACTTAACCGCTGAGCCATCTCTCCATCCCAGGATATGATTTTGAAGTTAGTTCCATGATGGTCCTGAAGTTATTTGTTGATTTGTTAGCTGTTTGAAGTGCTTTCATTTTACTTAAATTTCTTTATTTATTTTTATACAGAATAATTTGTTAAAATGTACCAGAAATACAACGGTCCACTGAAAATGAAACAGCCAAGGAGATATGGTTGAACTTAAACCTTTAAGAGAAAAAGTGCCAAATAAAAGAGTGGGTGGATCAGGCCAAGATTGGTTTTGGACAAGCAGAGGTGGCTGCGCTTGGCATGAGCAGTGCCCCTTCCCAGGGCTGGCCTGCCACATTTCTTCCATCTTTGTGACTCTTACCAAATCTGCCACACCAAATAGCTTCTTTGTCTATAATTGGAGGTGCACAGTCTATTTTTATGTGTATGAGTGTTATGCCTGGATGTGTGTAAGGCCCCTGGAGGACAGAAGAGGTTATTGGATCTCCTGGAACTGGAGTTGTGGATAGTTTTACCTGCCATGTGGGTACTGGGATTTGAACCCAGGCCCTCTGCAAGAGCAGCCAGTACTCTTAAGTGCTAAGCCGTCTCTCTAGCCCCCAAAGTGCTTTCATTTTAATAGACATGTTGTAAAATGGAATTGCTTGAGCTCAGTGTATTTATTTATTTATTTATTTATTTTAATTTTATTTATTTCTGTATGTGTATGAATGTACTGTCTGCATGCAGGTCTGTGCACCCGTGTCGTGCAATGCCCCGGAGGTCAGAAGAGGGTGTCGGATTCCCCTGGAACTGGAGTTCTCCTGGAATTGGAGTTTCAGACAGTTCTTGGCTGCCATGTGGGTGCTGGGGATCGAACCTGGGTCCTCTGTAAGAGCGGTCGGTGCTCTTAACCGCTAGGCCATCTCTCCAGCCCCTATTTATTTATTTTTAAATCCCATCACTTAATGTATTTATAAATGGGATTCTTTTTTTTTTTTTTTTTTTTTTGGTCTTTTCAAGACAGGGTCTCCCTTTAGCCCCAGCTGTCCTGGAATCACTCTTAGACAGTCCTGGCCTTGAACTCACAAAGAATCTGCCTGCCTCTGCTCCACAGTGACTAGGAATTAATGCAGTGCCGCCACAAACCCGGCCTGAGCTCAGTGTATTTAATGTGATACTCAGTGTGGCTCTAATTCGATTATACCATCCCTGCACGTGATGAGTAGAAGACAGCCTCATAGGGCTGTAGTCTCAGGATTTCTCTACAGAGCTGGTCTAGGATGTGGTAGTAGAAAAGCTTTTCCATGTGCTTTTCTTTTTTTTTTTTCAGTCAGTTCTTTGATCAGTCTTTTCTGTTGTTGTTTCCAAAATGCATTATGTCCAACTGCTTTGTACAGAAGCTCAGGGGGCCCTACACAAGAAATACTTACAACTGGGTAATTGGCACTAGCATCCACAGATGAGGGATACCATTCGTCGTTTGTTTTTCTGGGACTGTGTTACTTCACTCAGCATGATGTCCTCTAGCTCCAGCCATTTTCCTGCAAAGCTCGTGATGTCGTCTTTCTTTACTGCTGCATAGAACTCCATTGTGTAGCTGTACCACATTTTCTCTATCCACTCGTCAGTTGAGGGGCATTTAGGTTGGTTCCAGCTCCTTGCTATTGTGAAGAGAGCTGCAATAAACATGGCTGTGCATGTATCTCTGTGGTGGGGTGAGTCTTGAGGGTACATGCCCAGGAGTGGTATGGCTGGGTCCGGTGGCAAGTTCATTCCAAGTCTCCCAAGGGTTCTCCACACTGCTTTCCATAGTGGCTGATCCTGTCGTCTAAGGGCGCTCGTTTTGATGCTTATTATATAGAAAAGCACATGGAAAGCAGTGTGGAGCCACCATGTGCTTTTCTATATAATAAGCATCAAAACGAGCGCCCTTAGACGACAGGATCAGTCACTGGAACCATACATCCTCTGGGGAGAAACAAGGTCTGAACTGAGAAAACTGCCTGACCTTGCCCAATTAACACAGTCAGTTGCAGGGAGAATGACCACAGCAACAAAGAATGCTGTAGAGCTGTGTGTTCCCAGGCTGAGGTCCAAGTCATTGCTATTTCAGAAAGCATCACTCTGGTACCATTTCAGTGCCTCCACATTAGCCATAAGGGAAAGACAGAAGTGAACGGATAAGGGAAAACTATGGGTCGTTTCCTAATGTACTGGAGCACACTGCAGGGTCTTTGGGACAGCAGCTATTTCTGAGGCTGTGTACAGCTGCGGTCCCAGGTTGACAGGCAGGTCAGAGAAATGAGGAAGGACTGAAAATTCCACTTCTCCAGCAGAGACACATGGCCCCTCAACATCACAGGTCATCAGCATGAAGGCTGAGGGATAGTCCCTCAGTGCACACACCGATGCAGATGGCAGAACACACCGATGCAGATGGCAGAACACTGATGTTTCAGCCTGCACTGGGAACACACTGCATGCACTTTGACATCTTTCCTGCTTTCTGCTAGGAAATGGAAATTCTCAAAACCCTTTCTGAAAGATACAATGTCCTGTCTGCTGATTTGGGTTATTGTTGATACCATATGAGCTCTGAAACTTTCAAACAGGATATTGTCAATTCTGTCCCAAAGAAAGGACTACAAAAATGAATCATTAAGTATTTTTATTTTTAATGACCTATGCTAATATAGTTTCCAGACTGGAAAAAGTCTCTTCCTAAGTCAGGAGCATCTTCAAGTGTCTGGTTCATCTTCCAATTTTGGCTAGAGATATATCAATGTCACTTTCTTTCCATGTTATAAGGAAAAAGATAAATGGTTAATTTTATCAATCTTGTTTTAATTTAATGAAGTTGAAATGACCAGAAGCATTATTAAAAATGGCAGTTAGTGTTTATTTAAATATATAGCACATGGTAAGTATATACTTAGAGTTTCAGAAATATGTCAGGTAAATGTAACCTGTAAGAGGACACGGAACCAATCAGATCTGTGAACTTATCAGGGAACTTTGTATATGATAAGGAATGAAAGAAGCACCAAAGAGATCTGAATTATTTAGGCCAAAGTTGCACAGGACAAAATGGGTCATTAGTTCCTTAAGATTACCTGGGATTTTGTCTCCACACACAGACTTACTGAAGTTTAAGAATCTTCTTTCTAAAAAGATATTCTAAACTAATAATGCAATTCCACTTAGTGCGTACTTGCAGGAGATCAAGGATAATGTTATGTGATTTATTTGAGTCGTCCATATTGAACAGTTCAAAATAATATGAAAGAACAAATATCACTATATACAAAGCATAACACAAAAGATTGAAATTTTCCACAAATTGGCTTATGCTGCAGAAAGAATGTAGTAAACTTGAGCTGAAAAAAATTTTAAATAGAGAATTTTTTTTAACTCTAATTGTAACTGGGCATAGTGGCACATGCCTTTCAGAACTTGGGAGGCAGAAGCAGGTGGGTGTCTATCAGATGGAGGCCAGCCTGATCTATATAGTGAGTTCCAGGCCAGCTGGGGCTAAAGGGAGACCCTGTCAGAAAGACACAAGAACAAACAAGCAAATAAATAAATAATTTGTCTGTTTTGTATCTATGTGGTTTGACACTCAGTAAATCCTGAGTTCTATTACATATTATAAACGCTAATTTTTTGTAGTTTTTCCTAGACTCTTTTTGGACTAATTTACCAACAATTCAGTATCCAAATTATAAAAAGTGCAAAAGTACATGAACTCCTCTAGGACAAGCTAACACCATCCATAAGCCAGTGACTAAGAAATCTGAATCTGGGACTAGAGAGATGGCTCAGAGGGTAAGAGGCTGTTCTTACAGAGGATACCCATTCAATTCCTAGCACCCACATGGCTGCTAACAACTGCCCATAACACTAGTTCCAGGGTATCTGATGCCCTCTTCTGACCTCTGTGAACATTGCACAACAAGGGTGTATTACACAAATATAGGCAATATACATATGTGCCTAAAATAAAAATAATAAATAATTTTTAACAAAAATCTAAGTGGTTCCCTAAGAAACTAATATTTCACTTGTCTCCTTATCTAAGACCACAAGAACTGTAAATATTCCTATAAATTATCTCTGTCTCCTGTTACATCTACTCTGTATTTGCATTGTGTTTCCACTGACTTGAATCAATTTGTCTGAGTTTCATTTATAAAATAATCAAATAAGTTCCAAGAATAGAAATTTCATTATTTTAGAAGAAAATATCAGTTCCACCTCAACATGACTGAGTAAAAAATATTAAATTATATGAATTATTACAGATTTCATCATGTTATTTACAAGTCTATATATATTTGCAAGTTAAACTATTTATGCAGAACCAAACATCTGCACAGTTCATGAAATAGGACAGTTTTTGTGTCCTGACAACATCTATATTAGGAAGGACAAATCAACAATAGGATAATGTTCATATGAGGCCCTGTTTATGTCCCTGTAATCAAAGGTTATGCATACTTATAATAATTTTGATAGGAAAGATATAACCTTGAAACCTTATCAAAATATTTAATATATGATAACCTGTTAATTCACTGAGTGAACAAAGCTCCTTAGAGCTCTATGATATTAATATGATTGATTCTTAAATCAGAGCTGATTCAGCACACCCCAATAAATGCCTGTCTGCCTGCCCTTAAAAATAAAATGAGGTCAGGCACAGTGACACATATCTATATTAATAAGAACATGGAGACAGAGGCAGAAAGATTGCCTTAAGTTCCATGTTAGCCAGGGGTACACAAAGACCCCCTGCCTCAAAAATAATTGAATAAAATTGGGGAGCAGATGGGGAAGAAGATCTAAATGTGAGCAAAATACATTATATGAAATTGACAAAAATTCAACAGAAACAAAAGAATATTAATTCAAGATAGAAAAATAATGAAATAAAAACTGAAATGAAGACAGTTTCTTGGCTCTTTCTACATAATCTTTATAAACACAAACATAAAGAAATAAACATAATCATTGGCTCAGTGTGAAGATGCATGTTTGAAACTTCAACACTCAGGAGGCCAGATTTGGTTCATGTTAAGGTTTAAGGCCAGGCTGGTATACATAACCAGGCCCTCTCAAATACACACACACACACACACACACACAAACACACACACAATTTTCATAAAATATCTTAATAGTTGGTAATTAAGTATTGAATTCTAGATCACTTTACACCAGTGATTTGTAAACTGAATGATGTCTGAAATGTGCAGCAATGTCTAGAAATGAGTTTAAATACTGTAATTGGGCTGAGGGGTGGTGAAAACCAGGCTGTTCACATCTGGCAGGTGGAGATGCCACTGAAAATCCACCAATGCTTATCCTAGGACAATTTCTCAGGCAAGTGTGGTATGTAACCCCATGTTATCTGTGATGAGACTGAAAGAAATTGATATAGATACTATGAAACTACATTAAGATGACACTGTGTGCTAACATTTGATCAATGTATTTCATGATCTTTTAGAGTCTCTAGATATTGATAATATGGAGAACTCTCAGATACAGAAAAAATAATGAAGTGCTATTGTGGAGAAGTAAAACTGGAAACAGAAGACGTGGAAGAGCAAAGGGAGTGATGTTGTTTGAAGTTATTAAAATGTGAATAGCTCTGTGTAGACCAGCACCCTAGTGTTCTCATAAAGACACCACAACAGGATCTAATCAGAGTGTTTGTTAGACGGACCAGCTCAACCGCGTCCGCATTGGTGGTGTCTACTTGATCAGGCTCTGCACTTGATTTGCATCTCATCCCCGGTGCAGTCACTGATGGTCGAGTGGTTGGTGGGGGACTGCTGGTTCCCAAGTGAAGTGCAGTTTCCATGCTGTGTTTTAAAATTGTAATGCTCCTATCTGGAGTCCATTATAAACTTAACAAAATCAGCTCTGTGTTATTACCATTCTATAGCATCGATCGACGAGTAGGAAATATATGTTTATAGTCTTTAACTTTGGATAGATTAAAAGATACTCTCGATGTCATTTCACTATAATAAAATTGAAAATTCAAATTGAATGAAAAAAATTATCACAAGACTAATACAAAACTAAACGTGTAGTCTAAGACTGGTGATCCAACTGCAAAGTGAATAATGATAAACGAGAGATATTGTTTACTTCTGAAAATAAGCAATCACACATGAGCTGAAAGAAAGAAGAGACTTCAGTCCTTAGAACTGAGCCTGTAAGTTGTTCTACCTCATCACTGAAAGTGATTTGTTTATCTATTCTTCCATTTCCAAGAAAGTAACTAATAATGATACAATTGTGTGCCTATAAATACTAATTTCTGTATGTCAAACTAATTAGACCTACACAGCTCAGCCAACTGGCAAGAACATTGGCATTGGTTCAGTTTCAAGCCCTTCACTGAGCATATCTGTATGTATAGTAGGTGGCAGGCATTCACAGTACTTCTGGAAAATCTTCCTGATGAAAACTTAAAGCATTTTACTCATTACCCTATAAAGGGGAAAGCTTTGCCTATATCATAATTTCCAAAGGATTTCTTATATGACACATGGGCATAAACATTATCATTTTTTTCAAAGATTTCCTAAGTACATATGATAATTCTGAATACTGAGAAGATAACAGTATGTAAAGCAGATAAGGTTCTTGCCCTAAGAACCAAATGCTTAGAGATAAATCACACACACTTACACACACACACACAGACACACACACACACACACAAGAACAATGGGACTGACTTAGAGCAGAGATCTAAAAGAAGTTTTATAATGAGCAGTTATGTGTCTAGGGAAAGAGAACCCCAGTTAAGGCTGACACAGATGCACATGTTCAACAATGACAGCATTGGGGACAGTTGGCATGTTGACCGTAGGAATGAAATCATGGGCTGAAGATGTAGAAATGGGGAGAAATCATGTGAAGATATAAAGGATTTCAAAACCTTTCTATTACTAAGGGCTGGAGTCATAGCAGGAAAAGATGCCTCTTTCACTAATGAAGAAGGATCAGGATAATGCATTCATCAAAGGAATTGAAAAGCTGCTTAGTGAACATCCCAGTGATGTGGAAGTTAGTGTCAACAGTTGCAGTGTGACTATAAATCTTTGGGACAATTCACCATATGCCAACTATCTTCAGTAGTATCATGGCATCCTTAAATCATTCTAGTTCTTAAATAGATGTCAGATTTGCAGTGTGCATATGTGCAAAGCTTCAGCTGTATGTGAACTCAAAATCTGTTTGGGAAGGTGTGTCCATCCAGAAGAGAGAAGAGCGAGAGATTGAGAGAGTGAGCAGCACGTGGCTATATGAGTGACAGGGAGGCAGGGTAGGGTACAACTGGCTCCATGGGGAAGGATAGGCAAGACAGAGAGGATGATTTGTCTCATATCCAATCGCAATTACTCTTTACATCACAATGGGGGATTTTGAATAATCATTCTGGGAAACCAAACCAGAGAGAAATTGACACTCACCTAAGTAAAGCAAGAACCAAGTTAATGCATTTCAAGGAAGTGTTTATTGTACACCAAAATGAATTTCAAATTTGTTTTATAAGGTGGCTCCTTTGATTAGCTGAAGTCTGGACACAGAACAGATGAGGGCAGAAAGCATTGTAATCCAGGGAAATAGTATGATGGGCGGTGCAAAGACTTAGTCATCCAATGAAAGGTGAAGCTGGATGACAGTGAAGAACGGTCAATAATAAAAAAGTGTGCATGAAGCTTTGGGGGAGGGGGGCGAATCCAGCAGAGCCTGATGGTAGGGATCGGGGAGTGAATAGATGATGCAAGTGCACTGCATGCAAACATGACGTTCTCTAAGCAAGAGGATATGATTTACAAACGTCCATTCTCATATTACATGTTATTTTCTTGTATGTAGGTGATGGGGATAGAGCACATATGTCACCGTACACATCTGAGGGTCAGGTGACAATTGTCAGTGCCATTTCTCTCTTTCTACCAGGGAGAACCTAGGGACAGGGAATAGTCACCTTTACCCCTTGAACCATCTCATTGACCATAAACTCCATGTTTAAGGTGATTTCTTGGTTGATTCTACATAGATGGATGATGTCAGTTTCAAAACATAAATCATTTTATTTCTTAAATAGATGCCATATTTGGACTGTGTATGTAAGGCAGAGCCCCTACTGAATTGAACTCAGAGTCTGGCTCAGAAGGTGTTGTGACCCTTCAGACCATAGAAAACTGAGAACAGCATGGCTCTCTCTCCGTATATATTCTAAAATGTACTTCTACATTCCAGAATTTATGGTTAGCATCGTTGCTGAAATTTCCCACAAAATATATCATTATCCTTTTTTACAAGTGAATAACCAGAAAGGGTCATATAATTAACTGAAGACTACTCTATGGTCAAGTGATAAAGTAATGGTACAAAGATTAAAAAATATGGTGGCATTGTTATGAAGCCATGTTTTTTTTTCCTTGTGGTTACCTCTTATTTTCCATATATGCTTCGTAGTGTTGAGCCCCACATATCTTGGACTATGCACAGAGAGTCTCAGTAAGCACAGGACCTGAGTACTCAATAACACTTCTTGTCACTATAAAATCAGAATTGCCTGTCGAAAGTGTTCTTAGCTTTCCTTTCCATTACAAGTAAAGGATAATTACTCACATAAAGAGAAGATCTGTTTCTAGTTCCCCCTGTTCTAACAGGATGCATCATGATCTTTCTTAAACTCATTAGCAACTTATGTGGTCACTGTTCCTTTAAGCAGTCTCTAAAAATCAGAATTTGTTCTTTTCACCTTTAACATTCAGCTCCTAAAGCAGTAGTTCTTTAGTAAATTTATCCTTCTCAAATTGTTTTCTTTCATCTTAAAATTTGCAGCAACCCTTACAGTCATATTTTCTTATTTATTTTTTATTTATTTTTAGTTTGTGTGTATGAGTATTATGCCTGCATGTATGTAAGTGTACCCATGTTCTGCAATGTCCATGGAGGACAGAAGAGAGCATCAGGTGCCCTGAAACTGGAGTTATAGGTGGATGGTTGTTAACCACCATGTGAGTGCTGGGACACAAACCGAGGTCTTCTACAAGAACAGCCCATTCTCTTTCTCTCTTTACCACTGAGCCATCTCTCCAGCTACATATTTTCTTATTTCTAAAACCATAATATTACACCCTCCTGGCTCCCCAAAATTGTTTTTCAACCAATTTTTATTGAGGTTTTTGTGCATTTCATACATTTCTTAATCAAATTTAGACCCATTCCCCCTTCTTCGCCCCACACCCCACCAGAATTCATGCATTCTGCCATACATGTCTTTAATCTTTTTGTCAGTCTTTTTTAAATTTTTCAATGCAGAAGTTTACTTCATTGGGCAGAAGTTTATTTGTAAGGCAGACTGAATAATTCTTTTTATTTTTGCTTTCTTTTGTAGTATATATAATACCTAATGTCACTCATCAACTTGCTATGAAATGTAGGAATGTAGAGTAATATTTTTTTCTTTACCTGCATACAACTCTGCTGTCAAAATATGAATCCCTAAAAATGTTTTAAAATTAAACTATAGTTTATTTTCAGATATCATAATTTTGGTATGTGTGGCGTGTATATTTGCATATTTTGAAATGATACAAATTGGAAGCAACAATAACAACAACAAAAAGACTGGGTCAAAGAACTGACTGAAACAGTAAACTTCTGCCCAAAACAGAAATTATATATTTTTTATAACACCTATCACTTCTAGTCGTCATGAAATTTTATAAAAATATCAGTGAGTCAATCATGAGAATATTAATAAGTGACAAAATTAGGAATGGCAGCTTAGGAAGGAGAATTCCACAGAACCCACAGGTGCTGAGAACACACAGAGCATACGCAAGCAGTGGGTACTCAGCAAGGAAGTCTGCACATGTTTAGACTTTGAGAGGAAAGCCCGTCTGTATCCTAGAAATGAAAAGAGTATTAAAGACTGAAGTTCTGTTCAAGCTAGGCGAAGGCCAAAGTCACCAGGCTTCCTGGAGCATATACTTAGTGCCACTACTGGGAGGCAGTAGGGGGCAGATCTCTGTGAGGTGGAGGCTTGCCTGCTGAGTTCTAGGCCAGCTGGGGCTGCAGAGAAGTCTTTTCTCAAAAATACAAACAAATAAGCAACAAAAAAGAAAAAAAGAAGCTAAAGTCAGGGGTGGAGACCTGGCTCAGTGGTTAAAGGAAGAAAATGGAAAAATTATTAACTCAGTATTAGCAATGCCTTATTTCATCAAACCTTTTGTTTCTGTTTTATATATCTCTATATAATGTTATATAGAGATATATAAAATATATAAATATTATATCTCTATATATATTACTATGTATCTTTGATATGACTATTAAGTTCAAAACATAACCACTCAATTGCTTTAAAAATAACTATTTTTTCAAGGTATATTTCCTTTTAGCAAGCCTTTTAATTGCTTAGCAGTGCCTCTTTCTGAGTATCATGTCTAACTCACAAATGTTTGTTGGTAATAATTTTATAAAATTTACCACAGAAAGACTAAAGAATAAGCATAATTATAATATGTGAAAATTATCTAATTTTTATAGAGAAATTTATTTCATTTTCATAAATGCAAAATAAGTCTTGTACTATTAATATTATTAATATAGCTTCACCATCTTTTTTATACTTTTCAAAGAGCTCACCTAAAATATCTTTCCAAAAGTTTCATGCTAAGTGAATTTGAGTGAATAGTCATTTAGAGATTTATTACAGTGATTACATATCAAAAGAGATAAATATGTGTTTATGATTAGAATTTTTTTCTATGTCAGGTGAGCCATGGGGACAAACTCCCAGAGCAGAAAATAAACCATTTCAGATTTTCTTGATAAATAGACAACATCCAGTATCCCTGTGTGGTATGTGGCACTATGACAAATAAATTACTTTTAATAAAATCATTAAAGATTTGCATAAAGGATTAATGACTATCAGTTAAGCCATGAAAGCATGAAAATATGAAAATGACACCAAGTATGAAGAAGTTAGTGGCATCCATTACTTTCACTCACCTTATCTCAGAGTGTAGCACCTACACTGGAAAGGTATCCCCTCCAAAGCAGCCCACAATCCACATTTAACATCTAAAATTTAGGCAAATCACTACTCCAGTGGGTTTTGTTACTCATTTCTTTGAAAGAGAGATATGTAATAAAGCTCATATTTGTTTCTATTAATATTTACATCATGGCAAATATTCAAATTTTTACCATAAAATTTACATAGCATGAAACTAAAAAAAGTAAAAAAATATGCATGAAAGATTCACTGTCAATAAAAATGTTGAATGTTTTGAATACTTGGTGAATTTCCTTCTTCTAATGCATATTCTTCCTCATACAACAATTCAATATTCACAGAGGCAGCAACTGGCTAAATATCATACAATAAGAGACTGCACAGTGTGGGTCCCTAGTTAGGACCCCTATACTAAACCTCATTCACATACAGCTTAGGGACCATTTGGAAGAGGGCACAGAAAGATTGTGAGAGCCAGGGTTGGTGCATGAACATAAGGAAACAGAGGCATTGAGCCTCTGGGAGAACCTGTTCATGAACTTGCAACAATGGTGACAGCATGCACAAGACCCATGCCAACCCAGACAAAGAACTAGCATAGAATAGGAGAAATGGACAGCAGGCCTCAACCCTAGCCAAGGCAGTATTGGCAAATGATTACTGTGGAGGGAGGGAGAGGAAATCTGCTTTAAGTGAGTGACTGTAGATAAACTGGCTAGATTCCAACTGGATGAACTGCACTGAGGGACATCTGGATAGAAATGCTTGACCAGATAGGACTTAACATATATGACAGAATACCTGGAATATGATGGGGGGGGGGCTGTTGCGGGGATGGGGAAGACATCTAAAGTTGATTAATATGTATTATATGAAATAAATCAAAACTCAGTAACAAATCTGTCAGTCTCCCCCCCAAAGTTTAGTCATAGATAAGTTTAAAAATACCCTTGGAAAAAAGTTACTCCACTAAGGAAACAAAAGAAAATGAGACTATTGTGCTACTCCTGATTTCATTTACATGCTTCTGAATATTACCCAAGGTGAATTATTTCAACTCTGTCATCGTTTACATTCCCATTGAATCCAGAAACTACTGGCTAACCTGAATTTTTTGTTTATGGGACATTTGTGGTTAAATATTTGAAAGCTCTCTTGATCCAATGAGCATCTAAATTCCAAGTTCAAAATAATTCCATTGAGATCTTAGAAAATTTACAATGGAATTTAAAATGTGAAAGCAAATAAATGTCTGTACTTAATACTTATAAGTACATATACATGTGTAATTACAGCTGATCTCAACCATTCACCTGATAAATATTTACCAGTCAACTATATAAAAAACATTTTACTAGTTTGTGAATCAGAGTACTGAAAAGGGGAAACGAGTTTTGACTTTTCCAAGAGGAATTGACATGGTAAATAGTGATGTGTTCTATCACAAGAAAGATGCATGTCTGTAATGTAAAGACACTTCCTGGGAATTCTTTTCTTTTCTTCTTATGATCAAGAGTAAGATAATTAACTGGACTATCCTCTATAGTTTCTTTTGTGATTGCATTAATCAAAAGTCAAATATGGTAACATCAAAAATCAAGGAAATAACTGCAGCGTTAATTTTTATTTCTTTTTTATTATTTGGAACATTTTAGAACCAGTTTAGAGCATTTTCATGTACAAATAGCTTCCCCTTAATTAAATAATCACTGAGAGATTGCCATATCGAATAATGGAATTCAAAAAAAAAATAAATCTTACAGTTAGATATGCTAAGCTGCTTATAGTATTTAGTTGCATCAGTAAAAATTAATACAAATTACAAAACATCATATCAATATTAAAAACTTAAGCCATTTGAAAACGAAAGGTTATACACTTTGCAAGAAAACAGAGTATAACTATATGACTGAATGCTGACTCCCACCTCACAGGAATAGCCAGCAAAGGATGCAGACAGGGAGCTGTGAAAATGCAACTTGCGAACTGAAATTTTTGCATAAACAGTAAAGTTAACCGTTGCATGAGACTAGCAAAGCTGCCCAGTTTGGGGTTTTCTTTTCATGGCTGATAGGGATAGAGAAGCTAGGCTCCTGTGGGAGACTGGCATTATTAACTGGGTCAGTGAACCGCTCTGATCTTGTTTGCATTGTGTTCTTGCTAAATCCTTTGACCCAAAGCTTCTCTGTGTGCACCTACTATTAGAAAGCAGAAGGATTATTTCCCAAATTGCAGTTACATAAAGGAATGGTGAAATAGTCATAGATGAGCGCTCTCTGAGATCGTTTTCAAGGACTGGAGAGAGCCCAGAATGCAGTTTTGTTTCCTATCCTCACAGGATTTTCGTTAATGGCAGTCTGACTGTGAGAAATGAGCATCCTCACCCATATGGAAACTCCTGTTTACATACCTCATGGATGTGAACATCTATCATTTAAGTAATAATTTTATTTGTCAAAGGAGAATAGAGAAGACTGTTTTGTGACACTGAAAGAAATTGCAGCTATTGTGTTGAAAGTTTGCAGTGCATTGGTTGGGGGGTAGAGTGGGGGACCTGGGTCTAGATTTGATTAGTAATATAATCTCGAACATATATATATATATATATGTTCGAGATTATATATATATTCTATATAATATAATATAATTATATTATATTATATTATATATATAGAATATATATATAGAATATATATATATTCTATATATATAATTATATGTATATAGAATATATATATATAATTATATGTATATAGAATATATATTATATATATAATAAAAAAGAGAAAAAAAGAAAGTTTGCAGTGCATGAAAACATAAAACCTAGACCTTTGATTAGGACAAGAGATAGACAGCCAACCTGGACATTTCCCCAACACCAAGAGTTAGAAATGATGACTAAACTAAAAGCAAACAATAAAAAATAAAAATAAATGTGTAGCTGAGGCCACACAGAAGAAAAGGAAATCCTCAGATGTTACATTAAATAGGAATGAATGCCCAGAATGTGCTTGTGTTGAAGACAGGTAAACAATATCAGTTGTTTTCAAGTAAGTTGAGTTTAACTAAAACATTAAATGTAAAAATTTAAATGTTGGGCCAAAGGCAAGGCTCATTGGTTAAGAGCACTGGCTACTCCTCAGGAGGACCAGAGGTTGGACTGGAAGAACCCACATGGCCTTGAGGAATCATCAGTAACTCTAGTTCCAGAGATTCTGCTGCCCTCTTTTGACCTCCATGAGCATTGCCTACATAGGTACACTTAAATGCATGCAGGCAAAACTAACATACATTAAATAATACCTTTTGAATTTAAATATTAACAGAGCACAGAATCATATTTCAATTCATGCCTGTACTATATACGCAGTTTAAATCAGTCTAAATACATCTCATTTACATTTTCTGCATGGGAACATTTCCAAAGTTATCGTTCTAGCTCTTTGAATAAACGCACTAACGTCTGTAGTCACTACACGGCACAGTAGAACTCCAGAAATTCTTACTCCTGTCTGCAACATAATGCCCATTAACTAATCTTCCCCATTCCACCGGCCATGTGTCCAACCTCTAGTGACTGCATTGTACTCTCAACCTCTAGGAGATGAACGTTTTTAGATTCCATATGCTAACAAGATGAAATGGTTGCTATCTTTCGTTTTGTGTCTTATTTTATTTAAGACAATGATCTCCACTTCCAGGCATGTAGCCACAACTGGCAGAATCCATATTTTTTAATGGCTGGATATTATTCCACTGTGCATGTGTGCTACATTTTTTTCTCTTCATCCCTAGTTGGATGCTTACATTTACTTCCATTCACCTGCTGCAGCAAAGAGCATAGGAGTAAAAATGCCTTTTAATGTATTCACTTTATATCCCCTGGATATATAAGTGAGATTGCATGATCATATGGTTATTCTATTTGTTTTTCATATTTTTTTTTAATTTTTTTTATTATTTATTTATTTATTTATTTTTGTATGTGTATGAATGTACTGTCTGCATGCAGGTCTGTGCACCCGTGTCGTGCAATGCCGCGGAGGTCAGAAGAGGGTCTCGGATTCCCCTGGAACTGGAGTTCTCCTGGAATTGGAGTTACAGACGGTTCTCAGCCGCCATGTGGGTGCTGGGGATCGAACCCGGGTCCTCTGCAAGAGCGTCGGTGCTCTTAACCTCTAGGCTATCTCTCCAGCCCTGTTTTTCATATTTTGAGAGACTGCCTTGCAGTTTCTTTAGGAATTGTACATTTCATATTGCCACCCATAGTATTTAAGAGTTCCCTTTATCTAAAGCCTCACTTATCCTTATACTTTCTAGCAATTGAATAATACCCCGTTTTACTGGGTATGACAGTAATAGCTCATTGTGACTTAATATTGCTCATGTCTGATGATTTGTGATATTGAATATTTTTTAATGCAACCTTTAGGCATTTGTATATCTTTTGACAAAGATCTATTTAGAGCTTCATCTTTCTTTTAATCAGCTTATTTTGTTGCTGTTTGCTTGTTTGGCTATTAAATTAGCTGGGTTTCTATTGTATTCATTACTATTCAATTTCATATTCAACTCTATAGACTCATACCCATATCATAATGAAAATGCATTTACTCCATCTTTCAAAGTCCCCATAGTCTTTAATATTGTTCAGAAGTCCAAAGTTTCTTCTGAGACTCAAGGCAATCTCTACTGAAAGCTCCTATAAAATCATAATGCAAATTGCATACTTCCAATATACAATTGCATCCAATATCCGTTACCATTCCAAAAGGGAGGACTGAGGTATAGTGAAAAAATACAGCACAGCGAGGAGCACAGGAACATGCCCGGTGCCCCAACATTGGTTCCAAAGGGCTTGGGTGGCTCAGCCAGTCCAGCTTTGTTGCCTGTAACGTTCATGCCGCTCTTGGCTGGTTCCGCTCCCTGTAAGCCGCTCTTCATGAAAGATGTCTCGTGGCTCTGCTATCTCCAACATTTGGAGAGCTCCACTGCATCCAGGCTTCACCTTCACAGCTTCACACTGGCTTCTCAGTGTCTCCACACACAGACTGTCCTGACATGGGTTGCCTCGCCGCTGCAGCAGCTCTCTGACAGACTTTACTTTTGCCCATGGTCTCTGAGGGATAAGATCTCAGTGAAGAGGAATGGTGAAGAGAGGCAGGCCTGGCAGCAGGAACAGGAAGCTGAGTGCTCCCATCTCCAGAGGGAAAACGGAAGTAGAGAAAGCGGCTCTGTATGGGCAAAATCATGACCTCTCAAAGCCAGCCCCCATGACAGATCCCATAGCAAGCGCACATGTCCTAAACCTTCACTAACAGTGCCACCAACGCGGGGCGATACGTTCAGATATCGCTGCGCTTTTCCCTCCCATCTGACCTCCTTCCTGCTGCCTGGCTCCCAGCACCCCATTTCTCTAACCCTCTCCCCAATAACACCTACCACTCCCTCCTGAATTTGTTAATTATTGTTTTATTTTATTTGTATGAGTGGTTTGCCTGCATGTAAGTGCATAACGTGTGTGTAATGCTTATACAGAGGCCAGAAGAGTGCTGGATCCTTGGAACTGGAGTTACGGGTGATTGGTAGCTGCCCTCTGAGCACTGTGTTTTTAAATGCTGACCCATCTCTTCAGCCCCTTTTATTGAATTTTTACAATTTCCATACAATGCACACACACACACACACACACACACACACACACGTGTGTATAATGTGCTTTTAATTAATTGGGAGACAGAAGAAGGTGGATCACTGTGAGTTCCAGGCCAGCCTGGTCTATAGGAGTTCCAAATCAGCTGGGGCTATAGGGAAACCCTGTCTAAAAAATAAAAAAATAAAAAAATAAAAAAAGATTAAAAAAGTATTAAAAAAAAGATTTAAAAAGATTAAGAATATCTTTTCTAACTAGTATGTGGTAACTTAAGCTCCAGTGGATGGACCCAGGCTGAAGCACACTTGGACACTATTTAGACTCTGCAGGCCCTAGTTCTTTTCCGAGTTTGTCATTCTCTCCCTCTAGATCCTTCCTGAGTTTTTCCTTCTCTCCCCTTAGTTTTCTGATTTGTTCTTTCTTTTTTTTTTTTTTTTTTTTTTTTTTTTTTTTTTTTTTTTTTTGGTCTTTTTGAGACAGGGTCTCCCTGTAGCCCCAGCTGGCCTGGAACTCGCTCTGTAGACCAAGCTGGCCTTGAACTCACAAAGATCCGCCTGCCTCTGCCTCCTGAGTGCTAGGATTAAAGGCATGTGCCACCTGATTTCTTTGAATATGTCTATGATTGTTCTTCTAAGAGTTGTGTCCTGAGTTACCCCCAGGGAGATCTCATTGTAGGAATCTTCTATAGTGTTGGTAGAGTTTGGTGTGGAATTATTCTGCGCTTTTCCCATGTTGTTCTTTCATTGTGTTTTTGGCATACAGGTTTGGGTTTTTGTTTGTATTCTAATGCAAATCTCAAATGTTTCTTCACTATGTTGAAGGCCTGATTTGCTTGCTTCCTTCAGATGCCTTCGTTGTTTTCTCCTTGTTTATGGAAGGTTGACTTGTCTAGGTTTCAGCCTTTCACTTTGGGTTATATATTGGAAGGTCTAGATCACTCTTCCCTCTTTTTTCTGAAGGTTCTCCAAAAACTAGGTAGGTAACAACTAGGTAGGTATCCTGCTGAGCACTGTGCTCACTCCACTTCCTGCCAGCCAGTTCCTCTAGGTTGGTTATGGGACTTTGTATTGTAGGACTGGAGTTGTGTCAGGTTCACTGTTTCTTTTATTACCTTGCACCCCTAAATCATCACTACCATAGTCCCAGTTGGTGGGGTGGGGGAGGGGGGAGTTGCTCCCTTAACCCTGTGCTCCAGCTGGCCCGGCTGAATTCCCCAATGTCTGTGCTCCTGAGTCCCCGAGTCTGTGTTCTGGCTGGCTGGGTAGTTTCACCTGCACAGCTGCACACACCTGGTGAATAATCTGCCTGCCTGGCTGAAGCGCCTGGCCTCTCTGCGTGGCTCTGGCTGGCCCAGCTGAAGTCCCCGACCTCTATGCTGGGTCAGGCTATTTTTTTTTTGGTGGGGGGGTTGTGGTCAGGCTATTTTAATCAGATAATTTGGCATGGTAACACCACACTTGAGCATTGATGACTGTATCATAATAAAGGGTAAGTCCTTGGGTCAGTTACTGTGCAGAGGTTGAAACAGAATGATATTCAAGTCAGGCTCTGGATGGGCTATACTCCCAGCAAGTGAGGTTGGTTTCTGGGTTCAAGATTAAAGACAGATCATGTCCAATAAGAAACAAAATCCTACAAAGCACATGGGTTAGTAAGGCATATATATCATAACATATGGGATGAAATACATTCCAGAGAAATTTAACAAAAACGTTTATCTCCAGTGGATGAATCTCAGAAAATAATATGTATTTTGGGAGAAAAATTTAAAGCCTAGAATATACAAGATATCTTAAAAGTAGTCATTGGCTAATAAAATCAACTTAAGAATCACTCCCAAAACTTCTAAATCTTTTAATTGTGTTGGCTAAACATACTATTTTTTAAAAAGACATCTTAAATAATGCAGAAATTAAGACTTAGCAATTAGTTAATTTACAATTCATATGTTCTGAAGTAATAATACCAGCATTCTACTATTTGATAAGTCAATGTGTAGTAGATAATTTTTAAGAGTCAGGCACAATTAATATTTAACAAAGCAGCTCTAAGAAACTAGAGCAGTAGAGACTTTGTCTTGTAGTCTCCCTGAATTATTTTACAATCCCCAGATTATAGCATCATGCTAAAAGGTAATTATATTTTTATTTATTAGGAAAGTAAAGTTTGAAAAGGATTTTAACTAAGTGTTAATAGATAATTGCAAGCCTTAATAGAGAGTGTAAACAAGGAACTTAAAAGATGTTCAACTCCAAGATTTCTATTCTTGGTAGAGGCAGAAAATCTCATGCAATTTCAGGGTGTCAGCTGTTCCATTGTGCCTGGCTCTCCGTTCTGTCCTTCTTAGAATTATGAAGTGCTTTGCTGTACGAAAATGAAAACTGATCCTGAGAAATAAATAAGCAGTTTTGAGCCCTCAAGTCCTCATTTGAATGTGAACTTTGAGAAAATGCCAATTTTTCTAGTTTTCTTCGCCTAAAATAATTTACAAAGCATGGACTCAACAAACATTATCAACATATGAAATCATATTTCTATAAATAATGGTTTGTATTTGCACATTAATTTCCTCCCCTCCAAAATTTCAAATAATAATCTGGAAACTGAGAAAACTCTAGAAAAATCTAAAATAAAACATAGAACTAAAATTTTGAATATCTATGAATTATGTGTGAGTGTCACATGAAGCTTACATTATGCTATAAGTGTTGGGAGGCACTGTGTTCTCAGGTCTGAGTAGTCCTTGCAGTCAGTGTCTAGTTGACCAGGGCACACACACTTAACAAGATTTTATTCACTCCTGGTTTTCACTGTACCCACATTGCCAAAGAACTTTTCTTTCTATGTCCTTCCCATCTGGGTAACTATTCTGGGTAAAGATAAATATTCTTTTCTACATTACCCAGTTACTCAAATCCAAAACTGTAATCTTTGGCTTTCTTAGTCACTATAATCTAGCCTTTTATAAAATAAAAACTTTCTTGCCCTTGTTAAAATTTATTTTCTTTTAAATTATCGTATGAGTGTATGTCTGTGAGTGGGGACTTACTCGTGAGTGGGGGGCCAGCAGGGACAAGAACGGCGTCGGTAAGCCACAGGCCTTGGGGTGCTGGAACCAAAGTGCAGTCCTCCGCAAGGGCGCCATGTGATCCGATCGGCTGAGCCTTCCCTCCAACCCTGTATTCCTCAATCATATTTTTATCACTATGTTAAGACAGCTTCCTGAGACGGTGTGCACTGTCCCTTCTGCTTCCTAACATGGTGTGCACTGTCCCTCCTGCTTTCCTTTCTCTGAACCACTGCTTTGTACCCATTTTTCCATATCTGCTCCAGAGTCAGAGAGGGTTTTTTTTTTTAATTTTTTTTTTTTATTTCCATACGTGTATGAATGTATTGTGTGCATGCAAGTCTGTGCACCCGTGACGTGCAATGCCGCGGAGGTCAGAAGAGGGCATCGGACTCCCCTGGAACTGGAGTTCTCCTGGAAATGGAGTTTCAGACGGCTCTCGGCCGCCATGTGGGTGCTGGGGATCGAACCCGGGTCCTCTGCAAGAGCGGTCGGCGCTCTTAACCGCTAGGCCATCGCTCCAGCCCCTCAGAGAGGGTTTTAAAGTATATTCCCCAGGTTCTTCCCAGCCCTGTCTCTCTCTCTCTCTCTCTCTCTCTCTCTCTCTCTCTCTCTCTCTCTGTCTCTCTCGGTGCTCTTCTGTCTCCATCCACCCTTCCTTCTTTCCTTCCTTCCTTCCTTCCTTCCTTCCTTCCTCCTTCCTCTTTCCCTCTTTCCTTCCTTCCTTTCTCTTTCCTTCTTTTTCTTTCTCTCTCTCTTTCTTCTCTCTCTCTCTCATTCTTTCCCTTCATTTCCTTCCTCCCTGCCTTCATTTAACCAATAATCCTTTGGATTTATTTCTCAGTTTCACCCTTTCATGAGGACAGATCCACAAAATAATTGAATTTTCTTTTTTTGGTTAGATCAGCATCTGATCTAAAGTGAATGTCAACCAATACTTGGTGAATAAATCAGTAAAAAATTAAAGTTCAAGTGTCCCGAGCAGATTCTATTATAATATACATTACTGTACCTCTGCTCTATACTCTTATGGGTTTGAGTAAATTTTATCTATTATCTAGGAGAACAAGAAATTGTCTCTGTATTTTGCTACCTTTCATTACAACGTTGAATGTCACATTTGTTAAATAGACTTTGGAACCTAAAAATATCAATGAATAATATTGAGCATCTCTAAGTAGTCCCACAATGATTAAACACAACAATGCTTTGAATATAATGTATTAAATTATGTGTATAAGTAGGTAAGATAGATGTGGCTTCTCATCTACTGAAAGCTTAGTGAAGCCCTTGCTATTTGAGCTTTGTCACTTAGTTAAATGGATCTCTATCATTCACCAACTACATTTTGTGTTTTCAGAGATCATCTATAGCTGGGTATTTAATGAGTTCCCTTCCTTTGTGGCGGAAGACAGCCGGCGGTTCATTTCCCAGGAGACGGGAAACCTTTACATTTCTAAAGTGCAAACATCAGATGTTGGCAGCTATATTTGTCTGGTGAAAAACACAGTGACGAATGCTCGAGTGCTCAGTCCTCCAACGCCGCTCACCCTGAGAAATGACGGTAAGTTGCCTGGTATACACTTAAATGCTGGACACCTCGAATGTGAAAAACAATGATGCGTTATGAGTGGCTTCATAAGCTTTTAACCTTAGTACAAATAAAATAATGGGCTTCCATCACATTTATTAATTCATCCATTTAATATGAATTTACAAGTCTCTGCATGCTTCAGAATAAGAAGATTGTCATGAGGGTTGGGGAGCTGGCTCAGCTGGTAAAACACTGGCTGCATAAGCATGACAAACTGAGGTCAGATTTCCAGCACCCGTTTACAATGCCAGGTATGGTGCATATTTAATCCAAGTGCCAGGAAGGCAGAGATAGGAGCAGCCTGGTGTTTGCTGTCCCACCAGGGCATAGTCACAATGGTGACATGTGAAGGGGATGACTCAGGAGGGATAACAGAGAGCTCTCAAGTGATTGAAAGTCTGGAAAGGAGGCAACAAGTTCTCTTGCATTCTCCTATGAAGCTCAGTGTCTCTGAAGCATGTGGATATGAGCTGTACACATTGTACAGGTTCAGTTTCCAATGCATTTGTAGTTCATCTGCCTTCGAACTGAGCATTCAGCTCTTAATACTTCATGGTACAATTATAATTGTTATTACATTTCCAATAATAGGAACAGTTGTAACTTTAACTTTTGAGTGTAATTCAGGCAGATGTAATGATGCAATCATTACAGGTACTGCCATCTATCTGTAGAATCTTCACATTTAAACAGCTCATTTGTATTTATAGACATTTATAGTTAGGCATTGCGTTAAAGAAGTCAAGTGCTCTATTACAGTTGATATATGATATGCAGATTGCTCTGCCGTGCAACCAAAATTATCTATGAAGGCATTATCAAGAAGTGAACTTGAGAGAATGAGAATTGTGATTGATATTGAAGGATTTGTAAGTGCATTTAACACTGTTACTATTCTTTTATGTGCTCATTTTTGGTGAAATAGTCTCCTGTAGCTAAGGCTGGCCATAAAGTCCTATGCCTCTGTCTCCACCTGTCAAGGATTATAAGCATGTACCACAAATCCCAGTATTGTCAGAGTTATGATATACCAATTTTTGCTTGGCAGTGTATGTGAGTATGTCTATATGTTATATGTAAACTATGAAATCTGTGATAACTCAATATCATAGTCAAGAAATATACAGAAAACTTGAGGAGCCCAATATTACCCAGATGAGAGGGCCTGCTACAGGCCACGAAGTTACACGGTGTCATGGAAGCATAGGCGAGAACAGAGACCCTAAGACAAGTTCAGTGGCTGGTGAGATCCACTATCAGGCTGGTGACACACAGTAGGATGAAAGCAGTGATAGGGACAGTGCTGAACAGGAAACATGGCTTGATGTTAAGGGGTGTATTTACCATGATTAAGTAGCTAATTAGCTCTGGGGCTCCAGGATATATAGACTTCCAAGTAGAATAATTTCAAGGCATTGGCAAAGTTAATTGAATGGTGGCTTTGTTTCACCTTAAAAGATAACACAAACAGAGGGTCAGATTATAAAGTGGTGTTTGTAAAAAAGTGGATTAGAGATGCAATCCGGTGATCTAGCTGTAGATTGCATGTGGAATGATGTAATGACGTATCTGGCTTCCACAGGCACATATATGTGATACTCAGCTAGCCTATGGAAAGAAATTCTGGAGGTAACATATGTGTCATCACTGTGGGTAAAGTTATGACTGTCTATGTACCAATTTCAAGACCACATAAGACTATCTATGGATAGAAAATAAGCAACATAAAAAGAAAAACATAATACATGGTTCACTTATCTAGTCAAAAGCTTAGGCTTGAGGTAAGTCTGAGAAGCCATTCCCATACATTACCTGAGAACTTCCTCACTGATTTTTGAAGAATGCAAGGCATCCTTGGTGAAAATTTGAACATTTTGTGATTATGCCATAATTAGTTCTGATTGTGCTATATATAAAATAAAATACTTGTACTTGGGTAATGTTTGATATTGAACAATGTCTTCCCCTTCCGTTTCCAACACCAGACATGAACAGGACTGACCACCATGAGGGAGGATCACACACTATGCTCAGGAAATAACAACTAACACCACCTCCAGTAGAAGCCCAGTCCAGTGTGTACTGGCCACGAGTACTTTTATTTAATGACTCAGAGTCATCTCTGAATTTACCCTTTACCTGCTATGTTGAAACATCCCATAATCCATTGTTATGAAGTGATCAATCCCAGTTATCTCTACTCTATACCCCATTTCTATCTCAAAAAGGAATACTTATAGTTAACTCCAGCCTGGATTCATAATCACAGATTTTAGGTGGCTTTGGTATTGTCACTTAATCCTATAAAACATCCAGGAGTAGCTTACACTGTTACTTGTGTACATATCTGTGGAAACCATTCTACTTTTTTTTCCTAGATTACCCACCACTACCACTTATATAACTTATCAAATTCATCTTCCTATTGGTAAGGCTCAAATCTAACCACATCTCCACTGTTACACTTTGTCCCAGTCCCACCATTTCTCTTGATATTGTGTTGCCTGTTATTTTGCTGGAACTAGTAGTATCCATGATTTTTTACTTTAATTCCCTCTGATTTTTTTGCAGAAAATTTCACCAGAAGTCATGGTTCATTATATAAACATGTTATGAAATATAAATAATTTGAATCATGAACTCAATTCAAATTATCTCAGCTGTCACTATTGTTGACACTTTTCAAACATTCATATTTTCAACAAATAATTCAAGAAGTATTTACACATCCAATGCTGCATAAATAACTACAATGAAATGTTATATTTGTTGTTAAAATTAACTGGCATACAAAAGAACAAAAATGTAAAAGATCTACTTATTTTCAGTTCTATCATTCAGAGGCCACCTTGTTTTTTGAAAATCAAATTTGGAGAATTCACATTTTTATACTGAATGAACTTATTAATCAGATAAACAAAGATTGTATAACAAACCCTACTTATTGCTCCCTATTGAATAGTTGTCAACTTGACACTTGACCTGGGTGGAGGGACACTCCATTTAGGAATTGCCTCCATTGTATTAGGCTGTAGCCACATTTCTGAGGCATTTTCTTGATTGTTGAGTGATGGGGAAGGTCCCTGCCCACTGTCTGATTTCTTAGGCACTGCACAAAATGCTTGCACTTACACACATGCAGGCAATACCCTCATACACATAAAACAACAATAACAAATAATTTTTAAAAAATAAGAAAGCAGGGTGAACACAAAACAGTGAGCAAGCCAGTAAGCAATGTCCATCCATGATCTGAGCTTCAGCTCCTGCCTCCAGGTTCCTTCCCTGAGGTTTCGCCCTGATTTTCTCAGTGATGAACTGTGACCTGGGAGATACAAGGTAAAATAAACCCTTTCAGCCCCACCATGGTTTGTTCAGTATTTTTATCCCAGCAATAGAAAGTACACAGGATACTGCCATTAAACACAGCTATCTGGAGCCAACCTCTAAATATCTCAAATTTTTTCATGAAAATATAATTTATCTAAAATTAATTTGATAACTTAATCTCAAATAATGCTATAACTATGTGTCTATCTTTGTTAGTTAAATGTAAATTATAACTCTCTCCAATCAACTTAAATATGCTTTCTTTAACCTATTTTTTTGTCTTTTTGAGACAGGGTCTCTCTGTGTCACCAGCTGGCCTGGAAATCTTATATAAACCAAACTGGCCTTGATCTCACAGAGATCTGCCTGCCTCTACCTCTTGAGTTCTGGGATTAAAGGTGTCCACCATCATGCCTGGCTTCTCTAACTTGTTTTAAATTTAGATATTTTAGTAAATATTTTATTAAGATATTTAAATTTCTTGCCTTTTAACTTTGACATTCTAGTTAAATACCCTTTTTCACTACATTCTTTGAAATAATCTTTAACTTCTGACTTCATGAAATAATATTTTCATCCACTGCTTTCTAATTGTATTTCCTTCATTCATCCCAACTTTTCTAATTGTATTTCCTTAATTTGTCATCAATTTTCATTTTGATTTTCTCCTGAGCAAATACAAGCAAGTATTCTATACTTCCTGTTAACTAACTAAAAGCATCAGATATTTATAACTTATTACTGTGATAACATTAAATACAATGCTGATCGAGATTATTAAGTTAATTTTGAGATATGTATTCTATGCTGAAAGTGTTTTCTTAAAATGTAAAACTTAATAGATGTGCATTGCAGCCTGTGAGTTCACAACTGAAGATAACTGTCAGTTGTTTCTTTCGTCTGTTGGTCCTTTGATCACAGGTGGCTGCAATCCACATGATTTTCTTCCCTCCTAAAACAAGCTGGTAGCTTCACAAGGCTGCGAGCTTCAAGGCTGTCTCCTGCCTGCAGGACAGACAGTGTCCCTAGGCTTAGCTCTAGCATGCCTGCAGGCCAAACAGTCCCTAGGCTTAGCTCTAGCAAGGAGAGGGGAGGGAACCTCGGAAAGTTACCAGACAGGAAATGAAAGATAGACAGGGACTCAACAGGAGAAGGTCCAGGAGGAAGACACAGTTTTATTCATGCCACCAATGTGTCATATACTAAAGGCTACTGTACTCTGGGCAAGGAAGTGGGGGGCAGGCAGAAGGGAAGGGAAGCCACCTTGACTCCTACCAGGGGGGCTGCAGAGCTCCTGTTTGTGCAACCAGTAAACTAGAGTTGTGACATTTTGCTCAATACCTCAAGGGAAGGGGCCATCTGGTTCTGGAACTTTGCAGAGATAGGTGAATCAGGAAAAATACTGCAATATCCAGACTTTACTAAGCTATAGATAACTCACAGAGACAAGTGAATGGCCACAGAGATATCAGATAACTCTTGGAGGTTCCTTGGGACAGGTTTTACAGGTCCTTGCCTCGAGCCAGGCAAAGTTTCATTCCTACAGACAATAGCTTTTCCTCCCCCAAATCCAACAGTAGAGAAGAGAGTGGTGAGTGGGTGTGAGCCCCGTTCTATTTCATGACGGACTATGGACAGGGAAAGCCTTGTGCAAGCTCAGTTAGGCAACACTGTGCAGTCATGATTGCAGTGGCTCTGTCCCACCCTCTTCTATGTTGTCATCCATAAGCCTCAGAGGTGGTGGAGTCAATGTTATGCTTAGGGCTGAGCCCTCAGCCATCCCTCATTCTTAGCCCCTTAAGCAGCCATGAGTCTCTACATGTACTGCCATGTCGGCTTAAGTAAACTACAGTAATAAGTTTTCCCCTAGATCCTAAGACCTTCACAGCTATGAGTTTCTTACTGGGTTTATAGTATCAGACATGAGTTCCTTCATGGGGAGCAGACCTCATAACAGTTACCTCATAGCTCTGATAATATTACAACAGGAGATACAACTCACCTGGCAGGTAGTTCCCTGGGTTTACATCTGTGTAAGAGAGTTGAAGCCTTTCCCCCACAAGAGCTTGTCTGGTCGCACAGACATCTCTGGTTAAACTCCGGATTACAAAGAAAACAGAAAGGGGGCTGGAGAGATGGCCTAGCGGTTGAGAGCGCTGACCGCTCTTACAGAGGACCCGGGTTCGATCCCCAGCACCCACATGGCGTCTGAGAACCGTCTGAAACTCCAATTCCAGGAGAACTCCAGTTCCAGGGGAATCCGACCCCCTCTTCTGACCTCCGCGGCATTGCACGACACGGGTGCACAAACCTACATGCAGACAGTACACTCATACACATACAAAAAAAATAAATAAAATTAAAAAAAAAAAAACAAAAAGAAAACAGAAAGGAGGCAATATGAGAAAGGGATTTGTAGAAAGGAAGGGGGTTGGCAAGAATGAGAGGGTGATAATGTGGAAACAACAGGAACCAGGATGCAATATATGTACAAAACTGAAAAACAAACATTGAAACACACCGAAGGATTCAAACCTAGCATCCACGTATAAAAGAGGACATGTGACCTTGTCTTTCTACATCTGGGTTGCCTTTGCCAGGGTGATTCCTTCCACTTCTACTCATTAACCTGTGAATTTCATATGAGTTTCCTTGTCAGGTGAATAACATCCCATTGTGTAAATGTTCTATAAGTTCATTATCTGTTAACCAGTTGATGGACATCTGGATTGTTGCCCTTTCCTGGATGTTGTTATTAGGTTATCAGCGAACATGGACGAAAAGGTACCTCTGTAGATGGATATGGAGTCCTTTGGGGATGTGGCCAGGAGTGGTATAGATGGATTTTCTGGTAGATGTATTCCTTGTTTTTTTGAGGAAACTCAACACTAATTTAAATAGTGGCTGCAACGGTTTGCCCTCCCACCAGCTGTGAATAAGTACCCTCCCTTCCCCACATCCTCACTCGCATTTGTCATTGTTTATATTTTGGATCTTAGCCATTGTGAGTGGGGTAAGATGAAATCTCAAAATAGTTTGGATTTGCATTTCCCTGATGGCTAAAGAAGTTGAACATTAAAAAATTCTCAACCATTTCTGTTTTTTTTTTTTCTTTTGATAGCTCTGTATTTAGTTCCTTGCCTCAATTTGTGTTTTAAGTGGAAAATACAGTAGAGATCAGGAAACTAATAAGGGGGGGGTTCCATGGGAGAAGAGAGATGATTCAGTGCTATAAATGGGAAGGAGGAATAATAGAAGGGAAGGGTTAATGGGATGGGGGATGGGAGGGTAGGACAGAGGTGGAGTGAGGGCTCACTAAAACTGAAGACCTTTGCAAAGAGTCATATTGATTGATACTATTGGAAGTTGCTTTCAGTATATAATACAATATAAAATTTAGTTTAAATATAGTTACCTTATAACAGGGGTTCAATGGCCCTAACAGATATCACTGGTTAACAAATATGCAAGACACAATGCCAGGAACAGACTTCTTTTTTTGCCATTGTGGACCAGAGAGATCCCATCAACCCTCAAACAGTGTTCCTGATTGCCGTTACATTTGGTTACCCCCCAGAACTGTACAGTAAGACCCTTTTGATGAAGACGCTATGTACCTAAGTCTCAGAGTAAACACAGAGAAACCAAGCTGGTACAGACACTGACACTGGGAGAAAAAAGTAACCATCAACCTTGCCCAGCTATGAGCTACAAGAGCAACTGGCTTGGCAAAATACACAAGAACATTTGAATAGACAGGCCACACAGATCATAGGGGGAAACCTATTACCATTCTAATAAATGTGTACAGTAGTAAAGTAACTCCTCCTGACTGATGGTTATACCCATAGATAAGTTCATCTATCAACTCTCAGGAGAGAAAGCTCTTCTAGCAGCAAATGGCAAATAACACAGAGACCCACAACTGGTCCATCAACCTTTAGAGAAAAAGATACTGCAAAGTGCTCATCCCTGAATGGGACACCTATATCAGACTCTTCTACCAAGTATGAGGGATTATTGTAGGAGAAGGGGTGGAAAGATTGTAAGAGCCAAAAGTGGTAGAGAAATACAAGGAAACTGCTGTCTCAACACCACCGTTACACATGTGAGCCCACAGCACTTATGAGAGCAAGCACAAGACCTGTGCAACCCAAACCAGAGAAGGGCCCAGTGTGGTTGTAGGAAGTTCACAGGAAACCCCAAATTCTGCTGAAGATCTATTGGCAATTGATAGATGTTGGGAAGGGAGAGTCAGTTTTCCTTACTTGTGTTATGCCTGCAAAATTGACCATAGTCCACGAGATAGTCCCACACCCAAAAGCACTTAGAAAAAACAGATTGGCTTTGATAGACTTTAAAAAAAAAAGATAATGGGGGCTGGAGGGATGGCCTAGCGGTTAGGAGCGCCGACCGCTCTTGCAGAGGACCCGGGTTCGATCCCCAGCACCCACATGGCGGCTGAGAACCGTCTGTGACTCCGGTTCCAGGAAAACTCCAGTTCCAGGGGAATCCGAGACCGTCTTCTGACCTCCGCGGCATCGCACGACACGGGTGCGCAGACCTGCATGCAGACAATACATTCATACACATAAAAATAAAAAAAAAAAAAAGATAATGATAGTAGATGCCATGAAGTTGTGACCATGATAAGGTAGAGGAAAAGAGGAGTTGTCTATAACCAAAATACACTGTGTAAAATCCTCAAATAATAAAAGTATTTACAGAAAGAGTAAGTTTAATCAAAGTTAAACAACATAAAATTTAGAATTGAGTCTGTCATAAGAAAGAATATAAAATCAATAACATGAATAAGATTAAAATACCCTTGCAGTGTTTCTTACATTTTTGATTCACAAAAGCAATTAGTAGTTTGAATGACAGTGTTCAGATATCAATGTAACTTCACACTGTGGATGGTAATTATACCACTGGCATGGAGAAGGAAGACCATTGGCACTCACTGAGGAAGGCTATGGTCTTCCAGTCAAGCCCGGAATAGTCCAAATCACTTGAGTAGTGTTATATAACAGACAATCAGGAATAGGCATGGAGATTTCAAGACAGAGAAGTGTAGTGTGAAGCCAGGGGAGTGAGAGTTTCAGGAAGATCCAGTCAGCAACCTGCAGTGCACAGAGCTGGACAGAGTGCCTTATCAGCTGTCCGTCACTCTCTCTGAAAGCCTACAGAAAGACAGGGAGATATCAAAAGGAGGGGAGGAATACCACAAACCAAGCAGCATGTGGCTGTAGTTCTGGACTAATGTGGAAGGATGCAAGATAAAAGGGTAGGATGTAGAACATAGTAGAAAGGAGGATAATGTTTAAGGAATCACAGAAATAGCTGAAAACAGTGGCTCAATCAGAAGCCTAGAAGGTACTGAAGAAAATATTAACATGAAGGAATCAGAACTAAGAAATTGAACCAAAGAAAGGGGGGCTAGAGGTATACATAAATATTATATATTATCTAAAATAGCTGTATATGTATTTTATCTGTTGCTTATAATTCATACATAACATATAACATATGTAAAATAGCTATCGAAATAATATCTGTTGAATACCATTCTGAAATCTCTGCCCTTTTGTGGTGGTTTGAATGAGAACGCCCCCCATAGGCTTCAAGTATTCTGACATTTTTGTCCCCAGCTGGTGGCGCTGTTTTGGGAGATCTTAGAAGGTGTGGCCCTGCTGGAGGAAGAATGTCACTGGGGGCAGGCTTAGTGAGTTCAACAAGCCTTGCAGTCTCCAGTGTCTCTCTCTCTCTCTCTTGACTTCCTGTACTCATTGGAAGATGTGAGCCTGAGCTTTCTGCCCCAGCCCCAGCCACCATGCCTCCCCGCTACAATGGACTCTTAATTCCCTGGAACCATCAATCATAAGCTCAAATAAACTCTTCCTTTTATAAGTTCCCTTGGTCATGGTGGTTTTATCACAGCAACAGAAAAGTGACTAATATGTATACCTGTCTTCTCTCTGTATTAAATTTTTTTTCTGAGTAATACATAGCTCAAGTTTTTAATGCAAATGGAATGGTGGGATAATAGAGAGCAACTTTCATCTTCTGATACCTAGGATGTTTGTTGCCTGACAGTCCTGACCTTATTTCACAGCTCAGTCTCAGCATCTACACGTTCTAATTAGCCATGACCCACTGCAGTCACCTCACAGAGGAACTGCTTCTGCAGATGACCCAACCAAGGAGTCTAAAGCAACTTTCAAATTTCCAAGGCTCTGTTTCTACTTGAAGCGCTACAAAAACAGCTGTGATTTAAACAGACTGACACTATCAGTTGGTAACAGAGATAATATGTAAAGAAACCCTGGACACAAATTATTAAAATAACTTATTTTAACTCAAAAAAACTTTCATGCCACAATTGCCACTTTGCTATTTGATCATTGAAAAGTCTCTTCAGAATTAGGACGTATTCTAAAAAGCTTTTTCCTAGTAGATCTGACAGTCTAAATGCATACACAGAAAATAAAAATAGAATATAATATTGTGGGTGAATCCATTTAGGGCACTCCTGTCAGCTGAAATTCCTGCTGGGTTTTACAAACCTTTCAGAGCAGAGACAGGCATTTATACTAGCTGTTTCTGCAAGCTTGGCAAACACCTCGGCAGGGGTTTGAATATAAAAATTATACTTAATCTGCTATGACCATAGAGTTGGCTATAAAAATCATTTTAAGGACATTGAGATTTTATACTTCTCAGAAAAAAGTAGTTTTCTAAAAGTAATAAAGGTTGCATGCATAAGCAGAAGTTTTCCTTTAAAGCAAAACTGAAAATTTACTTAATAAACTCTCTGTTATAAGTGCATTGTTTTAGCTTGGGTTTTCCAGAAAGCAAAGCTTGAAACAAAATTTGCTTGTAGATAACATATCTGAATTAATGATGATTATAGAAGTAAGGGGTGAGTTGGTGCTGGGGAACAGAACACTGAAGAATGGGCTTGTGTAACGGAGATTACTATATTTCTATAGCAACCTGAGCCTAGATCCCATCCAACTGGAGCCTTAATGCACTCTGAGCTGCCATGTTGGAGATATTAATGGTGCTCCAGAATGGTTATTTTAGAGGATGGATCATTGCTTTTCCATCTCATTCCCTTTAGAGCCATTCTGCAGGCCATCTTGCCCTTCATCTACATTGCCCTCAAGTTAAAACCTCAGCAAGCTGACTGCACACATCCAAAACTGTTTCTGGTAGCATCTATCCAAACTAATGTGAGCCAGCGCACATCAGGAATCTGAAACATAGATGATAATTGGTGTTGATTATTTGTCCTGCTTTATTAGTCCATACTATTGTTCAGAGAAAGGAAATTGATTTAACACTCAGATCTGAAAATCCCCTGATGCTGAAGACACTAAGGTCTGCTTGAGGAAGTCAGAGCTAAAGTTTTTAAAGGGAATAGTGAGTAACCTTCATCTTTAGATACGTGAGATAGTGTCTGACTGCCAGGCCTGACCTCATGTCACAGCTGAGCTTCGCCATCCACACACCCAACTTAGACTGCTACCATTCACTGCTCTGTCTACAGAGACATCGCTTGTGCTATGTGTGATGACATGTACTCAAAGCTGAGCCTAAGGTTTGTGAGATGTTCACAGTGATGAGTGTGATGAGGATGATGGTGCCTGTATTGCTCTGCTATGGTACAGGTACAGGCATATGTTGCTATAGAAACCCATCAGAGAAAAATAGAAATACCTCAACAAAATGAGCAGGTGTGCTTCCTGGAGGAGGAAGTATTAAAAGCTTCAAAAAGAATTTGGCATTTAGCAGATAAGTAAAGAGGCACATTATATTCATGGACATACTATCAAAGGAAAGACAGCAATGTCCTTACAATTCGCCATGACACCAGGGTGACAGGAAAGTAGATGTGAGGGAGCATTGACTGCACCGCACAGCCTTTACTGATCATCTTCCTAACAAAGCCACGTGAAGCTTTGAATGTTTGACATGTGAACAGCTTGCTCTGGTTTTTCTCTCCTCATACTGTGGGAGGTTACTCACTTGTGCTCATAAGTGTAGGCAACACACCTACTAGGGTCAGATATTTTGTTAGGATAGGAAGAAGTGCTGCAGAAAATGTCAGCTGTCCTTGTCATGGTGCAGAGGATCTGAGCTTTAGTACTGGCAAGGACTTCATGTGCATCCTAGCTCCCACCTTGTCAGTGTGCTAATGATGTCTGCCTTCCTTACATGTCAGTAAACTGAACAGAAAACAAATCTACCTCCAGAAGACTGTATGGGTAAAAAGACTTCAGTAGTGGTTTAAAGGGCAGTGAATGGGGTGTGACCCCACATAACACAGCAGGATCTTTTAGATGCTGCTCTAACCCCGTTTCCTTCCCTAAGCTGCTGTCTCTCCCTCACACACTTCAGCCTCTTCTTAGCCCTCTAAGCCAGTTCTGAGGCTGCATCCTTTATTTTGGGGTGGGGTCTCATGTGTCTGTCGTGTATGGCAATATTGTGCATTCCCTCTCTTCTCTGATGTGAGTTTCTACTTCAGTTGTGAATGCGTATTTTAAACTGTATTTTATTACTCCACTTGTTTATGTCATGTGAGGCATTGTTTTAAAACTATACAAATGATAATGTAGAACGATGAAAAACATCAGATAAAATTAACTAAGAGAGATTTAAGGCTGTTATATTAATAGCGCTAAATGCCACATGTCAAGGAATAAAGAATATGATTGCATTGTGGTGATGGGTTCAGTTCTCTGTGAAGGATGAAAAGCTGTGCATTTCTTCCCCAGATCCATGATGTAAAGGACCAGGGTCTTTATTCCTAATTCAGAAAGCTTCTTCACTTTATGATCTATTTAATTCCCGAGGCTATGATCTCCCAAGATCCCTTGGGGCTATTGTGATCCAGGGACACTAAAAAGGGGGGTGGGAGGAATACCAAGGGAGACGAGAGGGAAGGAAAAGAGAGAGGAGAAGAGAAAACCATGTCTTGGGACCTTGTCCATTTCATGAGTGGAAAGGTGCAGTAGAAGTAAAGTAACTGAATTAGGAACCTGAGAAAGCAGATGAAAAGGGACTGAAGATGAATCAAGAAGGATTTGCAGAAATTAGGTTTGAAGATCTACAATTTTCAAACTGGGAGGGTCGTAGAAAAACTGCAATGTAGATAATATGTTTCATGTTGGGAATGCCAATGGCTTGATTTATTTATTTTTATGATTATTGATGAACTACAAACAAAGCCATCAACTGAAAATGTACATGTATTCAGCATGTTTATTTTAAAATGATGCACAGAACTTACCAATTATATAATCTATGAATCCCTCCCATTAATGTACTGGGAATGTCCTGGGCTCATGAAGGCCCTCAAGAAGTCCAATTCCAGTTCCCAGACACTGTTGATATGTTGTTTTGTGGTTCAGTTTCATTCCTTGTATGACTGAATTAGGAGCCTAAGGAAGTGGGTGAAAATGAACAGAGAATAGATCAAGAAAGATTGGCCAACATTAGGTTAAAGGATCCATCAGTCTTGTAGAAAGACTGCATTGTGGCTAATAAAGGATTCAGAATCCTTCTCTTCAGATGTTGAATTGGAGACATCCCCCCAACATATCTGAAACAGCTCTCCATTAGTATGAGTGTCCATAACAGGGGAAGAGGAAGATGTGGTTGGATGAGAATGTTCTGTGACCATTAATAATGGAAAGCATGGAATGTACTGATGCATTTTGGACATGGAGAAAGGGACTGCATGGTAAATGTTAACCGTCAACTTGAGAGAACGTAAACTGACCCAAGAAGTGAGGTAAATGGAGGATCATCTATTTGGGGTTGTCTGTGGGAGATTCTCTTGACTATGTTAATTGATATGAAAGGACCCATCTTAATTATGGATGGGAACATTCCCTGCACAGGCGTTCTGGGCTGTACAGGATGGAGAAAACCAGCTGAGAAGTGCTGTGAACTGTTTTTCCCATGGTTTCTGCCCATGGATACAATGTCTGGAGTTTCTGCCAATGAGACTTCCCTGCAGTGATGGACTTAACCTGAACATCTGATCTGAAGAAATGGTTTCCCCCTTTGAGCTGAGTTTATCAAGAAGCAGATAAGGAACCCAGGCAACAGTAAATGAAAAGAACCAGAGAGCTCTGCTTTAGAAAGTGGAAAAGTGAAGGAAGTAGACTAGTCTCCAGAGGAAGGGCTGCCCTACCGTCCTGGGTGGTCCTTTTGCTTCAGACCCACAGGGCCCTCTCTGCTGACTTTGCCCCTGAAACAACCAATTTATTACTATTGCTTTTTTTTTTTTTTTTTTCTTTTTGGTCTTTTCGAGACAGGGTCTCCTGTAGTCCCAGCTGTCCTGGAACTCACTCGTAGACCAGGCTGGCCTTGACTCACAAAGATCGCCTGCCTCTGCCGTCCGAGTGCTGGATTAAAGGCGTGTGCCACCACGCCGGACGATTTTTTTTTTTTTTTTTTTTTGTTACTTATTCTTTCTTGACCCGTTAGATCTTGTGTGCTTCATCAGTGTGATAACTGGTATAAACTCAGTGATATTCTCTATCACCTCCGTTCCCTCCCTTCCCCTTCCTTCCCCTCCCCTCCCCTCCTCTCCTCTCCCCTCCTCTCTTCTCCTCCCCTTTCCTGATTTCTCCCTCTTTCCTCCTCTCTTCTGTCCATTCCTTCTCTTTTCCTGCTCCCTATCAAATGTCCTCTCCTGCACCCAGGAGATTTTACACCTCCTACTCTCTAAAGATTTTTACTTTATCCGTAATTGCAAGGAGACTTGAGACACTCATGACAAGAACACATGGGTATATAAAGAACTCAGGTTATATGTGTTCTTGGCTTTTTATAAATCTTTTATTTATTTTGGTACTATGTCTCTTGAATCTTTATCAACTTGATCTGAAACAAATTAAATGAAAACATCAGGAAGTCACTGGATAGATATTGAATAGAATGAGTGTTTTATTTGCTCTAATATTCTTGGCAATTAGTCATCCTATCAAATCTACTTTTTCTTTAGCAGACATAAAAAATTCAACCTCTATTCACGGAGATAAGAATAAGCAATAGAATAAGCAATATAATTTTGTTAAGTCTCAGTGAGTTCCAGGAACTTTGGAGAATTACTTATTAAATGATCATATGTAAATAACTTACCAAATACTCATGTAGCTTGGGCATTTTCCCTGAATTTCCACATGAAAATTTATAATTCAAGAAATAAGTTTCAATAGAATATGAATTTTTGATAATGGGAAGATGAGTGAATATCTACATCATTTGCTTTTTTTCTTAAGCTTTGGTACATTTCATGAGACATAGAACACTCTCCCCATCCATGGTGCCCCCTACTGCCAGACCAAACACCTTCTGCCATACATGTTAAGCCCTTTCCAGTCAAGTATTTGTACCCAGATGTCCTTCAGGGTAAATTCATCCACTGGCGTATATTCAGTCTGTCTAGAGATTGTAAGTCTTTTCTCCTCACACAGAAATCAGTCTCCCAGGGCAAGCCCCACTGCCCTTTCCCTTGCTGCACTCTGGGATCTTCTCACATTGAGCCAGCATGGGTTTTGTGCTCCATGCCCCCATTGCTGAAAGCTCTTCCTGTGGCCTGAAAGCCTGTTTCCCTGTGTCCATGGCCCAACCCTGGCTCTTACACTCTTTCCTCCTCCTCTTGCACAATGGTCCCTGAGCCATGGGTGGGTGAGGTTTAATATAGGAGTCCTATCTAACTACATACACTATTGAAGTCTCTTCTCTAAAACTTGCCCAGTTGTTGTTGCCATCTGTGTGCATCACACTCCATTGTATAAGGAAGCTTTGCTAGTGAGAGTTGAGGAATGTACTAGTTTTCTTTCTACCACCTATTCTGCTGTGTTCCGTGAGCCTTGGGTGTGGAAGTATCACTCTAGAAGTTGGGGCTGGAGAGATAGCCTAGCGGTTAAGAGCGCAGACTGCTCTTGCAGAGGACCCGGGTTCGATCCCCAGCACCCACATGGCGGCCGAGAACCGTCTGAAACTCCAATTCCAGGAGAACTCCAGTACCAGGGGAATCTGACACCCTCTTCTGACCTCTGCGGCATTGCACGACACGGGTGCACAAACCTACATGCAGACAGTACATTCATACACATACGGAAATAAATAAAATTTAAAAAAAAATTAAAAAAAAAAAAGAAGTGTCACGTAAGACAGGGCATCTCCCAGAGGCATATTCTCTGTGCGACCAGTTGAGGAACTCTGTAGCAGCCACCCCCCCCCCCCCCGCCGATTGCAAAAAGAAGCTTCTTTGATGAGTGGTGCATGGGACACTTGTCTGTAAACATAATGATACATATTTAGCATATGACAAAAGATAACATTTTCTCTAGGATCTATGTCTCTCCAGACATGTGTACTTGGCTGTGTTTACAGTGCCACCCATGAGTTCACTCCCATTGAGAAGGCTTTAAGTCCAATTAAATAGCTGTAGATTACCTTCCCCATAAAAGCGTGATTCCTGCTCCAGTAGAGGTAGCTTGCTGGGCCCGTCGTTATTGTGGTTATTAGGCTTTAGAGCTTCATAGGGCTGTCGACTGATTTTCTCTCTTGGCAGCTAGAACTCTAGAACTGTCGGAACTCCACCTCAAGTAGAGGGCATCCAGGTCATTGCTGCTCCATTGCTCCATGTCCTGTGTCTGAACTGTATCCTGTGTTTAGTAGTATCCCTTTATCTTCTGTGTCTGGGAGATACCTAAGAAATTAGGCAATAGCCTGTATGATTTTGGGAGTCTCTATGTCTACTCTGACCAACCACTCAAAGGGAGGTCTCTCCTATCTAGCACCGTGTTCCTTGCCATGCAAGCCTCAGGTGTACAGATGCACTGATATTCAGACATCATACGTGGATTTCTCAGGTGGTTCCTAAGCCAATACATTTCCCTCCAGCTTCCCTAGAACCCCAAGTTCCAGTCCTCTCTCCTAGAGTCCCCATTATCTCCACAATCTTCTCAACAATACCCACCTCTCACCACTCCTCTCCTGAGTTCCCTCCCCCTGGACCTCCATGGCCCCCTACATGTCCTTCCCTTCTGGACACTCCCAGCTCCCCCACCCCTGTATCATCTGTTCCCACCATCTCCCTCTTTCTGGCTCTTTCTTTCCCTTTACCTCTGTGTTTCCTTTCCATTTTTCTGGTTTCTGCTGTTGTATCAAGATATATACTCACATGTATTGGACTGGAGATGTGGTTGTCTCTCTCTCTCTCTCTCTCTCTCTCTCTCTCTCTCTCTCTCTCTCACACACACACACACACACACAAGCATTCAGACAAGCTGGCTTAACACTTACAATCTACCCCTGCTGTTCCTGGACACATGGAAGTCTCCCTTCCTCAGCTTCTCAAGTGCTAGGATTATAGATGGAATGGAAATGACCTGGCTTTATGCCGTTCTTAGTCCTAAAGAGGAGTGTGTGCTTTGAGACCTCATGCGGCACAGTAGTAGCATTGATCCAGTTATGTTAATATGAATTTCTTTCCTGTGTTTTGATTCCTTGAAAGGCTGCACCCACCATCTCTGCCACTGTGCCTCTCCTCCCTGTTTCCTCTTCTGACACTGAGATTTACCAAGTATTTTCTCATTTTATCAAAACTGATTAAGCTCCTCTTACTCAAAAGAGCCAATGAGTTCTTGATCTTTGTCAGCCTTATTGCAGACCAGGATCCATGCAAAAAATGTTTTACTTTTGCTTTGCAAGGCAGGATGCTCTCCTAAGGAGCCGCATCTGGAGCTTTCCCTCTCTCTTCTAACCTGTCTTTGAAAGCTATCGTTCCATTTTCCATCCGGCTGTGTGGTATGCCTTAGAGTCCTCCTAATGTTGAGATCACACTTCTGGAAGGTTCTGATGTTGTGTGCATTCCATGTCTATAGTATAAGGCTCACCTGCCCCCACCTGTTCCCACCTCTGCATATTTCACCTCACACCCAAGTCAATGCTTTCGGCTTCTGTTATTTGTAATTCATTGAAGATAAAGTAATATCCCTATCTAAACACATTTTCAAAAGCATTGCCACACTGAAACTTAAGCACAGATGAGAAGCCACAGACGATACCACACACCTGGGGTGCACCTGTGCCTCTTTGACCTCTAGTCAGGAAAGCATGTTCATGAGAGTGGCATTGTTATTGATGATTAAAATGAAGTAGCTTTGACTCATTTAGATTAAACCTAGGCTTGGTGGTTTGAATGAAAATGTTCCCCATAAGCTCAAGTATTTGAACACTTGGTCAGCTGTTGACCCTGCTTTCAGAAAGTCATGAAATCTCTAGAAAGCACATCCTTGCTGGAAAGGAAGCTAGTACTGTGGTGGTGGGCTTTGAGATTTCATAAAATTCATTCACACTTCCAACTGTTCTCGCTGCTTCCTGTGAGTGTCTGAAGATGTGAAGGCTCAGCTTTCTGCTCCGGCTGCTTTCTACCAGAAGAACTCTTATCCCTCCGGGACCACAAGCACAATAAACTTCCTTCTATGCTAGACCCTAGTATTGCCTGAATGCAATCTTTGTTAAAACTCCCCATGTAGGCTAGGCGAGGTGACGCATGCCTTTAATTCTAGTACTCAGGAGGCAGAGGCAGGTGGATCTCTGAGTTCAAGGCCAGCTTGATCTACATAGTGAGCTCCAGGCCAGCTGGGACTAAAGGAGACCCTGTCTCAAAAAGACCAAAAAAAAAAAGCCTCTCATATAAAGATGCTTTGCAAAGTGGTCAACAACAGGAATCCCATCTTTTTTCTTGCTTTTTAAACTTTTTGTTGGGAATGTGATATATGGGTTTTGCCTCCACATTATTTTCATCTCACCCACCACCCCTCCAACTGCTCCGATGCTCCCCCACTTTCCTCCAATTTCTTGTCTTCTTTCATTATCATTGCTACATATACATGCGTATGCTTATAGCCATGTATCTATGTATTTTTATAAAATGCATCAAGTCCATTTGGTGGTGCTCCTGTGTATCTATGTACATGGCTATGGCTGCCCACTTGGAGTTAGATAACTTCTCAGGGAGCAAGTTCCTGGAGAAAACTGATTCTCCCTCCCTCAGCACCCACTGATTGCCCAAAGATCTTCATTTTGTGGTAGGACATTTGGAGGTTCCCCCCGCTTCAACCTTGGCATGTCAACCGGTTTTGTCATTCTGCAGATGGTGCTTGACTACCTGCCACACTGTGGAGGTTTCACTGGTGAAGCTTCTCTATCATATTTAGAAACTATCAGTAGGTGTCTTGTCCACTGGATATTGCAGTCTTTTCCCTGCCCCTCTCCCTGCATGTTCCCGGAGTCTTAAGGGTAGAGGTCACATTATAGATGTGTCCCTTAGGGCTGGGCAACTCACAATCACTTGCTCTCTGCATTTTGACCAGTGGGGGAGCTTTGTGGTCTATCTCTTGCAAAAAGAAGCTTCTTCGATGGCTGGTGAGAGGTATACTTGTCTGTAAATACATGGATAATTATTTCGAATACACTGAAAAATTAGTTTGGTTTTAGGGAAATGGCAGAAGTAGGCTCTTCTCTAGGATCTATGGTCTCTTCAACCAAGTGTACTCGGCTATGATTACGGAACCACACATGAGTTCCCTCCAAGGCAGCCCATCTTAGACCCAGGGGACTACTCTGTTTTACCTCCATATGGCTTCATTTGCCTTGAGTATTTTACTAATCATTGACAATATAGTAATTTTCCTAATTAGTTCACTGTTTGATTGTAAATAACAATAATAGTAAAACCCTTCTAAACTTTTTGAGGTTTGGATGAAATATGTATGCTTAGTAATTTATATCTAACTGCGTAGTAATGCAGCAAACTGTATTGGTGTAAATATCTGGGATGCCCAGAAGAAGGACAATTACTGGGCCATTCATGACAGCCTCCCACTCATTGTCTACTATAGTGTCCTGAGACATCATCATCTTTTGTTCTGGAATAGTGTAAGGCAGACCTGTCATCTACAAACCCTTTTCTATTGAAATCAAAGGTTTTGTCCATTTGTCTTCCTCCCCCATGGGACAGAAGCATCTTTTTTATTTTAAATATTTCATTTATTACTTTATTGAATGTCTATGAGTGTATTGTCTGCATGCATGTAAATGTACCCATGCCATGCAAGGCCCACAGAGTTCAGAAGGGGGGTTTATAACTGGAGTTATGGATGTTTGTTAGCAGCCATGTAGGTTCTGAGAATCAAACTGGAGTCCTCTGCAAGAGGAGCCAGTGCTCTTAACCCGTGAGCCATCTGTCCAGCCCCAGAAACATACCTCTTTCAACCAAAAGTACCAGGGACAGTTGAATTGGAAGATGGCTCTTCCCCAGGGTGAAGAGCTCTTTCAGGTCCAGGGAATCTTGACACTCTCCTAGAACAAGATTCAGGTAGCAGGCTATGAAGAGTCTTCAGCATAACAGTCAGGACAGCCTAGAACTCCATGCTCCCCATTGGGTTCACCTAAAGGGGCCATTCGTTTGGGATACTACTCCAGAGGACCTGGAAGAGGACTGGAAAAAAGAGGCCTTTATAGATTTATGTACAAAATTATAGACATCTCTGAGTCTGTATCTTACATAGTGCCTCCTAATACATTGCATGCGGCCCTATCACCAAAGAAGAGTGGATGGGGCCCGCAGTTATCTGCACTTGCTGTTCTTCCAGAGGATAGTTCTTCCCCACATTGGGCAGCTCACGGTCTCTGTATCTTCAGCTCAAGGGCATCTAACATTCTCTTCTGTCCTGTTCAAGTTTCCTGTACAGACAGCATAGACTCTCTCTCTCTCTCTCTCTCTCTCTCTCTCTCTCTCACACACACACACACACAAATAAAAATAAGAATATTTGAATACATGAACATGAGAAAAACACATAAAATAACACACATCTATATGCTTTTATTTTATATGATTTTTCATACTAAAAAATCATTTCTTTATAACAACTAGGTTTCCTAGGTAACAAACAGAATTACATTGTGGAGGTGCACCTCCACATTCAGGTTGGTAAAACCTGAATCCCTGGAACTTCCCTTGAAAGCTCTGGAGTGGGGGGCACAGGAGTTTAATAAGCATCACTGATTTTTTTTCAGTCAGGTAAGGGGATGTCTGACTTCTTGTTTCATCACCATAAGTAACTGAGTTTGTAATAGCTGTCAGGTTATGATAGTTTCACAGCTGGTTCATTACTTTTGAATCATCTTCACATGCATGGAGCTCAGACATTTGAAGGCTTTAGGAGAATGAGTGAAGCATATGATTTGCTCTTGGGGGACTGTCCTCATTGCTGAGCTAGCACAGGTGAGAGCTGTTCTCATTTGATTTACATAATCTTCCTAATAATAAACTGCTGATTTTATTCCCACACAAACTCCTTTCTCTTGGGCTATTCTCTTTTTTGGTTGTTTGTTTTCACTATGTATATTTTATTGTGTTTTGTGCCTTTCACATAATACATCTTATTCATCTTTATGCTCCCTCCTCCAACCTTCCCCCCTATATCCCCTCACACCATCACACTGGATTTCATGCATTGTGTCATATATGTTAAGTCCCATCAGGTCAAGCAATTGTACCCAGGTGTCTCTTTGCACAAGTTCATCCACTGGAGTCTATTCAGCCTATCTAGAGTCTCTCCATTAAAGACCAATTTTCCCTCACCCTGGAGTAGTTCTGAACACCAAATGATGTATTTAAAAATAACCTTACAACTCTCTGTGAACCATTTAAAATTATATCTTTCAATTTTCTCCCTCTGAATTACCACTTACATTTTTTTCTCAATTAATTTGCCTAAAATTGAGTAACTTATAGTGGATATTTTAAGGTATCCTTTATCCTTCAAGGATAGCAATAGAATTTATTTTGAGTTAAAAATCACCTGTAGGATATTAAGGTTTCTAACACTACTTCTAGAATGAATTTCTTGATATTTAGAAATATTCGTTGTGTAGTACACTATAGTGGGATGTTTTTCAAATTTACCACAAAAGCAGTGATTTTCATTTTAAAAGGTACTCAACTCATATACTAAAATGCTTTTTTTTCTTCAAAAGTATGTGTTCTGGGAAGTAAGAGACTTATGCCAATATTTTCTTGCCATTATTCAAAATATTTGAAAACCTATTGAAGTCCCTTCATGTTTCATAATCATCATCATTTAGCAGTGTAGATAGAAAGCAATGATGTAAATGGAAATCTGGAGGATGACTAAGTCTTTTGTGGATGTTGAAAGCATTATATACATTCTATAATTGCTTGATCAGGACAGGATAGCATTTCATTTGGGGGTGTGCATGCCTATGAGCGTAGGTGCACCTGTACCTGTCTGTGGAGGCCAGAAGTCAACCTCAGCTGCCTTCCCTCAGCGTTGTCACCCTGATTTTGAGATGAGTGGTCTCACATTGCATTCTGGAGATCACCAAGGCTCCTGTTGTTTCTCCCACCACAGTCCTAGGCCTGTAGCTGTGGGCTATCTCACCTAGAAATTTATTGTGGGTTCTGGGAATTGAACTCAGGTCTTCATAGCAATAAGATAAGCACTTTATGTATGAGTCACCCCCAGCCACAAACAATAGCATTTTCAGTGTGTGTAAACACATGAACACATGCTCGCTTGCATACAAGTGCACATGAGGTTTACAGAACCTGCAACTTCTGTGGACAGCAGAGTTTCTTACTGGTACTTGTCTGTTCCAGAGTGTGCCTCTTACTCTTTAACTCTTTAACGAAAGTGGTTAGCAGCCACCAGGTAAGAGTCCTCTCCCTCAAGGTGACAGCTGGTGACAGGTCTGGAATGAGGACTGTCACTCATCTCTTCTACTTACCTCCTCTGTTATCCTCCCTCACTGACATCAGGACCATGTTGGGGTGTCAGATTAATTTCTATTAACTGGGAACAACATTTTATTATTTAATTTTTTACTTTAAAATTTTTATTGAATTTCTACAAATTTCATGCAAAACATCTTACCACATTTAGACCTCTTCCACTCTTTTTACCCCTTAAATATCCCCCAGCAGATTCTGTGCATTTTGTCAAATATCTTAAGGCTTACTGAGCCGAGTTTGTGTTCCCAGGTATCTGTAGGTGTGAGTCCACCTACTGAAGCCTGGTCAACCCAGCTGATTCAGTCTCCCTCTCACAGTAGCTGTTGATTGCCAATAGTAGTTCAGCCTAGACTGGGGCTTCTTACCCATATCCCCAGCTCTATTCTGGGTTTTGTCTGGTTTGATCTTACACAGGTCTTGTGCGAGCTGTCACCATTACTGTATTTATATGAGTTATTATTCCTAGACTCCTGGAAGAGTCTGTCTTCTTGATCATCTGCCACTCCTGGCTTTCGCATCTTTCCACCCCCTCTTCTGCAATGCTCCCTGAGCCTTGGGTGGCAGAGGTTTGACAGAGGAGTCCTATTAGGGGACATGTATTCTGAGCTGCTGCAGCTTTCTGGGTTAATCACAATCTTTTTTGCTATTTTTATTTTTTTTATTGAACACATTTCCTACAATATTTCTTAATCAAATTTCGATTCATTCCCCCAACCATGCCCACCCCTCATCCCCCACCCCCCCATCAGAGCTCACGGATTCTGTCACACACAAGTCCTGTCTTGCATCTTTTGCTCAGTCTTTTATGACCTTTTCGGTAATCACAATCTTTTATGTGAAGAAGCTTTACTACTAAGAGCTGAGAGATGCGTTAATAGTCTTTATGCCCCCTGTTCTGCTACATTCCCTGAACCTTGTTATAGACATTGCATTGTGGGTGTGTCAGTTCTTGCTGGCACACAGACACTTATTTTCTCCATTTTACTAGTTGTGGAACTCTGTAATATTGTCCTTCTTTTGTAATAGCTTCTTTCATGAGTAGTAAGAGATATGCTTTTCTGTAAATATTTGGAATACAGTAAGAAATTACATTGGTCTAGGGATGTGAAAAATGTTTTTTCCCTAGGATATGTGACCTCTCTAGCCATGTGTATTTGGCTGTTTATAGTACCACACATGAGTTCCCTCACACTGAGCAGAATTTACTTCCAATTCAACAGCTGTTGATTACCCCCAAGACAAAATCGCCTGTACTGCATCATATTGATAGTTTGCTGAGCCATTCATAGTTTTATCCATTAGGCTTTACAGATGGGTAAGACCCTGATTGGTTCTCTCCCCTGGCAGCTTGCATGATATCTTTTGATACTATGAGAGCTGGTCTTCAGGGAGAAGGCTTCCAGGTCAGCTCCAACTCCATTGCTCCAAGTCCTGTGTCAGGAATATGTCCTGTCTTCAGCCATAGGGTCTTGCATTCAAGTTCTAAGAGGCAGTCAATTGCTGAGGCCTCTGCTATTTTGTGAGTCTCTTTGACCCATTTGAAAGAAGGTTTGTATGCATATTACTTTGAACCTAAACAGAGAGCTCTCAAAAGAAGAAATAAAAATGGCAAAGAATCACTTAAAATGTTCAATATCCTTACTAATCAGGGAAATACTAATTAAAGCTACTTTAAGACTTCATCTTACTCAAGTCAGAATGGCTAAAATCAAGAGAAGAAAGGACACAAATCTCTCCGGAGGATGCAGGGAAAGGGGAACACTCATTCACTGCAGGTGGGTTTCAAACTGGTGATCACTGTAGAAATCACTGGGAAGGACTGTGTGTGTGTGTGTGTGTGTGTGTGTGTGTGTGTGTACGTGCCATGGATGTATCCAGGAACAAGCACCCATGGACAAGCATATAGAAGCCAGAGGTCAACACTGAGTGCATTTCTTTATTGTTCTTCTCCTTATTTGTAGGGACATGGTCTTCCACTGAAGCAATTGCCTATACCAGTTGGCCAGGAACCCTTGAGAGCCTCCTGTGCTCCCCATTTCTGCCCAGGGATAGTTCTTCAGAGGTGCACTGCTGAATTCCATTCTGCATACTCAGACAGCAAGCATTTTATCCACTTAACCATCTTCCCAGCCCACCTGTCATCAAACATAAAGGTTGTGCTTAAAGAAGATCCTGACAGAAGCAGTCAATATGTGCTTCTGCCTAATTTCATTGCAATAGATGTTACAAAGTCTGTTCTTCTAAATTTAGCAAAAAAAAACAAGAATCTATAAAACTTGTGAAATTAGACAGAGTGGAAGGAGTAACCCACATAAGTAAAATCGGGGTTATGCTGATCTTTGGGAATGACAGAATTCATCTTTAGAGAATGTGAGGTTGCCTGCTCCACAGTGTGTTAATTATCTGTCAGAATATCTATCAAGAGAATACAAAGTCTAATTTCCTTAATAATTAGTAAGGTCTACTTAATATCATGCCACACTTTTTCTTCACATACAGGCTTCCTTGTAAAATGTAAGACTTAAAACAGTAGCTTTCAAAGAAAAGAAAATGAAGTGTATGCTGAATCTTAATGAAGATTTTCATCACTCTCTGGTTTAATAAATAATGAATGTCAACATGAAGAAATACTTTGCTGCCACCGATATGATGATCAAATACCTGTAGTGCAAACAGTATAGAGGGATGACTGGGGCACGATTCACAAATGGCTTGTTCTCCTCTGGTCGGTCATGGCCTCAGGCAGGCATTTCCCATTTTGCTTTTGTTTGAATGAAAGGCATACTCTCAAGAAGCTTTTAGAGAACATGAAATTCTAAGTCAAAGAAAGAAAACTATCAGGGGAAAAATAGCCGGAATAATTTAGAGACTCAGAAATGGACCCTCCCCCAGGCAGTCTTGGCGAATTCAAGACTACAGGTGTCTACAAACCTTTCCTTCCCTGCGACATAATACAGCACTCGGGCTAAAAGCCCACCAAGTAAATACTCATTAGGGCGAATGAGCACTTTGTTTTTACAAGTGAAATTCCGCAGGGAGAATCAGAGATCAATAATATTCACTTCTGTGTGTGTTTATTGTCTTATGGCTTTTAACTCTTACTGAAAGGGGAGAAGGAGGGAAGCGAGAGAGGGAGGGAGAAAACCAGAAAGAGACAGAGACAGATCATGACTGAGTAAGAGGAGTTTGATACAAGAAAAGGCACTGGAAGCATAAAGATGACCAAAGAAGGGACTGTGACATTATTTTGAAGATAGGTGTTTTATGCATCAAAGAGAGAGACCCTGAGTGGAAGGCATCACTGAGTTCTGGCTCATTGAAACCATGCACTCCACTTGCTCTGAACCTTGGCATCTTGATTCGTTATATGAGGCTTGACTCTAGCTATATCTGCCGGTGAAATTGACATACTACTTAGAGTAATTATATTTGCAAAGAATGTGGCATTAGTTTTCTTTTCTGTTTATTTTATGCTGAAAAGTTAACAATGATATATCTTTAAATCAGGAATGGTAAGTCCATTGTTTAGTATAGAGGAAGGGAAAAAAATGATAGCCCTGTTAAAATCAAAGTAAGACTACAATCTGTAAAGAGTTAAAATAAGCAGGTGCCCTATGTCCTGGATGGAGAGAGATGAACTGAACTCCCCAGGGCTGTCAGGGAGCTTTGCACAAAAGGGCTGCTATTTATTTAACTGCAGAATGGAAGGAAGAGGAGGAGTCTGTGAACTGCCCCACTTCTAAAGTACATACAGTCTGGAAGGGCTGAAAACATATGGGAAGGCACTGGGGAAGGAAGGAAGTAGATAAGAAAATGGGAAGACGAAAAAGGGAAAAAAACACACCTTTCTCTTTCACATAGTTAGGCTACTTCCATATCTGTGAAAGATATGTATGGCCACAGGACAGGGAGGTTGAATTTCTTAGCCCTAAAGGTTAAAGCTTCTTATAACATTACACTGGTCCTGTACATTGCTTTGTTATGTAGTAGGTAATATTTTCTAGGATAAATCACAATCAAACCATTATCTATAGCATTCTAGATAAAAACAGTATGTTGATCAGAGTACTGGTTTACCATAAGGCTTGTGAAATATAATTTAATTATAATTTAATACTGTGGTACAGAACAATAAATCTGAAGCCAACCTTCCCAAACCCAAATCCTGGATCTGGCATTGAATAGTCACTCCTTCAGGAAAATTTTCAGAGTTTATGTATCAATTTCATCAGGGAGAAAAATGAGGAGACTCTCTAGTTCCATTCCAGGAGTTCTAAGGGAGAAGAACTGATATCTAAATTATTTAGGACAGCACCTAGCACAAAGCAATACCCTCATAAGAACTGGGTGCTCTTTTCATTATCACATTGTCATTGATTATGTCACAGTGATTGGTACAGGACCTGGCATGGAAGCCTTGCAGTACTCATTGTTGACTTTAATTTATGTATGTAACTTCCAATGACCTAGAGAGAGCTAATTTAAAGGTAAGAAAGTGGAATATAACCTTCAAAAATCATTCACAAATCCAACTAACAGCGGTATAAAAGAAGGGAAGAAAGAAGACTGAAGATGATATTTGAAGTTGTCATTAAATTGCTTACTTTCCTAAACCTTGATTTTAACTAAGCCTCCTTAAGCCTGCAAAACCAACAGATTTGCCAAGCTAAGATAGGGTAATATGCAACTTACACACACGAATGAAATAGATTTCCAAAAGCTTTATAGAATTAAGAATTCAAAATTTGTGGCAAAAGTATATTGCAGTAGGGCTGGAGGGATGGCCTAGCGGTTAAGAGCGCCGACCGCTCTTACAGAGGACCCGGGTTCGATCCCCAGCACCCACATGGCGGCTGAGAACCGTCTGAAGCTCCAATTCCAGGAGAACTCCAGTTCCAGGGGAATCCGAGACCCTCTTCTGAACTCCGCGGCGTTGCACGACACGGGTGCACAGACTTGCATGCAGACAGTACATTCATACACATACAGAAATAAATAAAATTAATAAAAAAAAAATTTAAAAAAGTATATTGCAGTAAACACTTGCTGCAGCTACAAACCAAGCCGAGGCTCTTCTAAAATGATCTTCACATTCCACAGAGATTCTTCAGAGAGGAGCTGAACCCGTTAGAGCCAGTTGTCGACTTGACAACCTGGGAAGAGGGACGCTTCCATGAGGAGCTTCCTCCATCACATTGGCTACAGCAAGTCTGTGAGGCGTTTTCTTCACTGTCAATTGATGTCGGGAGCCCAGCCCATTGTAGGTCATGCCATCCCTGCTGGCCATGCAAGGGTAGCAGAGCAGGCCAGTAAGCACTGACCTTCCTTGGCCTCTGTTTCCGGGGTCCTGTCTTGAGCTCCTTCTGTGTCTTCCATCAGTGATGGACTGTAATCTTAAATAAATCCTTTCATACCCCAGTTACTTTGACCATGATGTTTATCAGAAAGGAAACCAGAACTGGTCCCTGCTCCATTATTGCCCTTTCCACTAACCATGCTGGGTTATCGTCATCTCTGTTACCCCCTCTCCCAATCACCCCCCACACTCTGTTGGTATGTTGGACTCACTATATCTACTTTCTGTGTGTGCATATGGGTTTGTGACTGTGTGCATGGGATGCACATGTGTGCAGGTGAATGTGTACAGGTGTGTGGACAGAGGATAGCTTTTGGTGTCATTCCTTGGGTACTCTCCATGTATTCCAAAGACCAGGTCCTTCAATGACCTATATCTCACCAAACACGGTAGATCAGCTGAGCCTCAGAGATCTGCTTCACTTTGCCTCCTCCATGTTGAGATTACTAGCATAGGAACCATGCTCAGATTTATTTTTTGAGTTAAGGGAAGAACCTTGATTTCTCATGCTGGCAAGATAAATAGTTTACTGATTGAATCTTCTCTCCTGACAGCAAATGCACACATTTTCAAGCCTACAGTATGGATTCTTAGCTTTTCTTTTTTCTTAATATGATTACATTTGATACTTATGTTTCTATAGCAAAGTTCTTTTTGTCCCTATTTTGGCTTAATACTTTCTAAAGTATTCAAAAATAGGTAGTAAGTAAATTGATTGATTCAGTCCAATTTTATATGTTGCCAAATCAAGGAGAGATGCTCTCTGAAGGGGAAGATTGTCTGAGACCCTAGTACCATGTAAGCAGCTCACCAACCTTCCCAGGCTTAGGACAATCTGCATTTACTCTCTCAACACCCCAGGTAAACATCCTTAATGATTAAAAAGCAGGAGTATGATATACTAAAGGTTTAATATATTTTAAAAGCATTATACTGATGTCTTATTTACAGGATGATATCTACACTGAATCTTAAACTGGTCAATTCAAAAGTCTCTCCACAAAACATTCACATTCGAAAGTCTTTGTGAATCCTGGAGGAAATTCTTAGAAGTACGATTTCTTCCTAGTCCTAAGGAATGCTAATTTCTTTAATGTCATTGAGAATTAACCATCATATTCAGCTATTTTGATTCTTAATATCTAGCCCTTATAATTTGGTTTATAGTAAGTTAGGTCTTTTTGAAGAGAACTAAGTTTAAAATGTGACCCTTCTCATAAATTATATATGTCATAAAGAATCAATATGTGAAATGATAAAACATCAAGCAAAACATGGCTAAGTAGAGATGAAATGTATGTTAGAAACACTGTTGCAGCTTGGAGAATGATTGTTCCTGTGGGCTGGTGTTAGAAGGTATTCCAGAGAAGAAAGGGGTTAGTAGACCCAATGTAGGTAACAGTATTTGAGTAGATGGATTAATATCTCTGATACAAAAAAACAAGTGAATAATTGCCATTTAGGAAACAGCCTGGCCAGAACAAATGGGGTTACAAAAGTTAAGTGTAGAATAAGGTTATCTTTACAAAAAATTTTTCAGGACTTTAAATGACAAAATGAAGATTTAACTTCATCAGTAAATTCATGTGACATACTGACATGTTACGAAAAGAAAACAAGGGGCTGCTGGCTTCTCTTGCAGAGGACCTGGGTTTGATTCCCAGCACCCACGTGGAGGCTAATAACCATCCCTAACTACAGTTCCAGGGGATCTGATGTCCTCTTCTGACCTTCACAGGCATTGCAGCACATGGGTGCACCTATCTACATACAAGCAATACACACATACACATAAAATAAAAATAACCAATAAAATTTAGAAAAAGTGAGATGAATGAGGAAAATAAAATTCTAGAAAGTTAATGTGGGCTTGTAACATAGACTGGACTGAAGAACTTAGGTGCCAAAGACAGAAAGTCGAGTAGAGGCAGTGAAGGCTTGAAATAGACCGTGGGAAGGAGAGATGAGATGCATGCAAGAAACACTAGAAAAGACATTATGAAATCCCTTGGTTTGTTTGTGAAGCTTCTCACACACGGAGCGGTAATAAAGAAGATGATGATCAAAACAAGTCAACAACTAGAATATCAAAATTCAAATGGAAAACAGTAAAATGAAGTCACTGAGGGGAACCTATGGACTCTGTTCTAAGCAGGGGTGTGGACTGACATGAAGACTGAGAGAAGTTAATGCTTCTCGATGAGCCATTGCAGGTGCAAAGAAAAATAAACTCCATTTCCTCACTGTTAGAAACCACAAGGTAACACAAAACATAGACAAGTAAACATCATTAAAATGCAATGAGATTGGCAATAAAGTGGTGGCTTGATCTCTGTGCTGTGAAAACGAAGAACGGAATGAAATTAGTTCTCTTCGAGATGAGGAGATAAAATTTCAGTCTGATTTTGAAAGCTGAATTGTACATAGTTCACACGATAGAGAAAATGGCTAAAAATATTTCAGAGGATAGCCAAGACAGAGACTTGGAAAGTTAGCTGAGAAAGTGGAGAAAAATACACTGGGACAAATGGGAGATTTGGGAAGCACCGAGCAGCAGAACTGGCAAGAGTGGTAGGACCTAAGGTGAGGGGCTTAAAACGCAGTACCAAGAGGAGGCAGAACCTGTCGGAAAAAAACAAGTAAAGAGAGCTCTTTGGGCAGGAAGTTAGCACAAAAATTTTATTGTTTTTGGTTTGTTTTTCTCCACACAAAAACTTTGCACATAATTGAAATGAGAGATGCAAAGATTGAATCAGAGTTTATCCAAAGTTCTGAAAGGGCTTTTAGAGAAATAACTGAATTCATATTCTGCCACTGTTCTGTTTTTATATTAGCTAGTGAAGGCCCAATTATATAATAGAGGAATGCAAGATGTAGTGCAGATAAGGCTTTACAAACACAAGGGCTTGCCTATGACAGAGTGGTGGTTCTGTGAATGCATTGTAGACACGTCAGAAAGAAAACTGAAAGAAAAGTGGGAGTAAAAATTAATTAGGTACATTTGAAACATACTGGTTTCAATCAGTTAGATAATTTTAAAATCTTTTTCGCAAATATCTACAAAATAGAACATGATTGTTTATTACAAAAAATGAAATGTCACGGTAACCCTGAATCTGGGGACAGGCTTGCTTGCTGGGGAAATTACTGTGACTTCTCAGTCTACTTTTGTTTTTGTTGTTACTATTGTTGTTGAAACAGGGTCTCTCTATGTAGTTCTGGCTAACCTGGAACTGGCTATGTAGACCAGGCTGGGCTCAAACTCATAGAGACCTGCCTGTCATATGCCTCCGTGCGCAGCCTGGGCTTGTCTTTTTGGTGTGACAGGAATTTTGTTTATATGTTTTTTTCTTTTTGTAACTTTCTCAAAGAAGCTTGTTGATTGCTGAGTAGCATGAGAACATGTCAGGGCATGTTAGAGAAGGACTATTCACATGTGTGAAGGCTCAGCTGCAGTTAGGGATATGGCAGATATGGGATCTAGAACACATTGATAGCAAGTGGAATGTTGGACGCAGGAGGAAAATAGGAATGGATCAATTGACACCATTGAGCAGAAGACTAAGAAATTTAGCAATAAACACACCAGCTCATCATGCACCATGCAGAAAGCATCCCTGTCCTCTCAGTTAAGGTCATGTTTGCTGAAGAGACAACTATCTTGGTGTCACTATGACACCTAGTACTTCAACAATGCAGCATCCAGTGTCCTGCCTCTAGGTCTCTTGACCCTTGCTTCTTGTATACTTGAACTATTCCACGTTGTAGACACCATTCCTCTGGTAATTGATTGCTGTCAGCAGTCATTGTACCTTTGGGAGAGGCTCAATTTCAAGAGAAAAACCCTGATTACTGACTCTCCAAACAATTCTGTTTGATGCTTTCTACTCTTTCTTGCTGCTTCACACACCCCTTTTCTTCAGCCAGTCTCCCGTTTTTCCGGCCACTACTCATGTCCCCTTCTAGCTTAGACCACCCAGGCATTTACTGAAGGCACACTCTGAGTTCTCCAGGCTCTGTAGCTCCTCAGTCTGTCAATGGTGTTGCACTCACTTAGCAAATCGCCAACTCCAGATTCAGCCTGTCTGATTCATTGCATGGCTGTAGCTTTCGATGGATAAAAAAAAGGAAAGCAAAATATCTGAATGTAAGTTTGATCTAAAACTTATCTTCTATTAATCTTTTCGGCAAAATATATTATCTCTTTTTTATATTTTATTTGTTTATTATTTTTAAGGGATTCACATATAAGAACACAGTTGTTTTCAGATCACATTGACGTTGCTCAGTTTGCCATACAGTTAGGTACAATATTATCTCTTATCTGTATCTACGTCTCCAGCTGCTGCCTCATCTCACGTTACAGCTGATGAACACAAGTGACAGCTCTATGAGTGGATGGCTTTCAGTCTTCCCTAACTGAAGGAGCTTGCGCATGCCACAATTCCCTCTCTCAAGCATCGTTTCTTGCTCTCTGTACTGAATAATTTTTATCAGCAAACACAGGAGAATAATTAGAAAACTCTTTCTCAACTTTAATCCCATCTTACATTCATTGCTCACCTTGATTCATTGCTCACCAGAACTTCTGAGAGTTCTCTCAGAAGTAATATTGCTATCGTATTTACCACTTAGTTGTTTCTTATACCTAATGGGTTATAAATAAGAAAGACTTCAATAACCAACACTTTTGAAATAGTGTATTCATTGTCAAAGCTAATGGGCTAAATAAGATGGAATCCAAAGTAATGAAGGTCAGCATAGATATGAAGGAACAGTTTGGGAAGGTGAAATTGAAAGTCAGTCAGCAGAAGCAGGCAATGGACAACCTGTAGACTAATGGAGACTTCCATCGCATCATGGTATTCATTTACAAAGCCTTACTACATGTACAGAAAACAGAAAATAAGTATTTATAATTATAGATTAGAAAATTACCTTAAATTTCCTTTAAAAGAATAAATAACATAAAAATCAAAGTACATAAATATAAATGAGTCTCACATCCTATGTAAATTATTAAACATCTTCACATACTTGGTTATCAGTTATTAAATACTCTTGAGCATCAAATTTATAACAGACATGGCCTAAAAATATAAGGGAACAAAATTCTGTGGTGTCTGTCCTGGTTAAGTTTATAGAGTAGAAAACAGATAGTGCCCAAAGGAACAGAAGTGTGTTCAGTATGAGCAAAAAACATCTTTCCTATAAAAGCAGCATTTAGAACTCGGTTGTCTACAAAATTGAGGATAAGTAAATACAGTCTTCTTCACAGACAACAGAAACTAACTCATCCTGAGTAGCAACACAGAAGATGAGGGAATTGGAGTCAGAACTCACAGAGCCTTCAGTCTAAACCCAGTGCCTGTCATTCAATAGGTTAATAATGATGAGGGCATTATTTAACTATACAACATTTACTCATTTCACACTGGGACAGTCCTGTCTACTTTGCTATGTTTTGCAAGATTCAAATGACAGTTTGCTTGCATAAACTTCATAAAACATCAGTGTTTCTGCAAGTGTTCAGTTTCCTGCCATTATATGTCTTTAATGCACACGAATTCCTGTGAGGGAGCTGTGATCATCATAATCTTTCCCGGGAAACATCCCCCCTTTGAACCATATCATGCATGGACTCTTTGAATACATGGTGAGCTGTTTACAGAGCAAATCAAGCTGCTATGCAAAAGAATTTGAATGTGCCTCTTAACAGCAATGATGATGGCATTCTCTGCAGACTTCACTGAGAAAACAATCCATGCAGAAATAAAAATAAACCTTACCAATAGTTTAATGCAACTCATTTGTCAAATTTTCTAAAAGTATTTTTCAGTCAAGCAGCTGATCCACTGCACTTGCACAGAAACTCCTCCGAAGATATAGCTGAAAGTCTGTTGTTTTATTGGTGGTTGCTTTTTGGTAGATAGTAAGACATTTTTCTGGAAGGAACATCCCTATTAATTGATAGAATCTTAGAAATAAAGAGATTGGTGTGTGTGTTTTCTGTGTTTATCAGGGACAGACGCTTATTCAAAATGAACGTAACAGGCCATTATTTTTTTCAGGAAATGTGCACAGGACAATGGACTGATGACCAAAGTCCAAGTCTGGGTGTATAGCATGGCATGACTGTGAGGCTGGGAACTGAGTCCAACAAGTTCCAGGAACCACAGCCACAGCTGTTCACAGCGTCCCTAGTATTTCTTTCCCAGACACGTAACTCAGCTAGTCCATCCACCTGTCTTCTGTCCAGTTGCCCTGCCCTGGCTGCTCGTCTCTCCCGTGGACTTGGCAGGTGACGGGTCTGTAAAAGCTCTTCCTTAAGACTTGGGTTGGTCTGGACTCGCTCTCGTGGTATTTTCTATCACCATTGCTTCAGTTTACCCCAGAACAACCGCAGATCCGGCATGGGACACTTTCCTGTCTGATCCTAATGAGAAAATATTCCAGATGACATAATAGTCTGAGTTAATTATTTAGAGAAATCACACATTTTAGTTAAGTCATAATGGAAGAGAACCAACTCTGACTAGGACAGAATTATCTCATTGAATATTTAGAGGTCTCTGATGCATTTAATGAACAAATTCAACATTAATATGTTCTTGGAATTATTATCTTTCAATTAAGTTCATTTTAAATCATAAGAGCCGTTCTTCCAGTATTTGAAGTCCATGTTTACTTCCAAGGCTCCTTTGTTGCCAGAATGTACTCCTCATCTAATCTATGGTGTTAAATCATATTCGTATAGATATTGATGTCAACTCATAAAAACATTAGCAAATGTTTTTTCAGGTACCAAAATTTTGTTTTTGCAGGGTAAAATAATCAAAAAACTCTAATTCCTCAACATAAATACTCAGAAAGGCATAAATATACACACATACTACAAAAAAATCAAAAGGACTTTAAACATTAAATTAACCTATAAGTACTTAAGTTATATATCCATAAATTATATTTTATTGGGCATGGAAATGCATGACTTTAATCTCAGCACTCAGAGGCAATGGATCTCTGTGAGATCTAGGACAGACTGATATATCTACATAGCAAGTTCCAAGTTAGTTTGGGCTGCAGGGAAGAATTTATGTTTCCTTTTGTTTTGTTGATATATTTATGGAGCAGTTTTAATAACATTTTTACAGAGTAACATACGAAAGTAGAGACAATGTCCATTTTTCTGAAGGGTAAAGTCAAACTTCTCATTCAGAGTTGTTATCCAGTTCATTGTCAATTTTTTTTATTTTATTTACTCTTATTATTTGTGTGTGTGTGTGTGTGTGTGTGTGTGTGTGTGTGTGTGTGTAGAACATCTTTGCAGAATCATCTATCTCCTTCCACTTTTACACGGCTTCTGGGGATCAAACTTGGATCTCCAGGTTTGCATGCCAAGTGCCTATACCTGCTGAGCTATCTCTCCAGATCTATAATGTCAAATTAAAAAAAAAAAAGGTTTCTCTACATGGTTTATTGTTTTAATACCACAGGGGGCTTATATAAGGAAAATATACTCTGGATTTCCTCAGGCCTTGTATTTTTAGGTTCTTTCTCTGAGTTACTGATGAAAGTAGAAAAAGCCCTTAGATGATGGTGGAGAGAAATGTGTGTACTTCCCTAAATCATAGTGACAAGAACAGAAGAAAATAAGTCTAAAAACTGAGTAATCAGAGGAAAGCAATTAGAATGTGCAGCAGGAATCTTGATCGATTCCCACTGGATATTTGGAAGGAAAAATAAATCCATGTACTTTCTAGTTTTCATAGTATATATAATGATAAAAATATTTTTTCCTAAGGATAAAACCCTCTAGTTTTTCAGAGTCTTATATAAATAATACTCATAATATTGCATTTAATTGTTGATAACTGGTGTAATTTATTTCTCCCTGTCAGGAAGTCCTCAGACCTATTTACACAGTAACAGTAAGAAAGCATAATGCAGAGAGACAGAGACTTGTGAAGAACATGCTGGATTTCCATCTAAGCTTGTAAACTCACAATTGGCCAGTAATTTATTAGTCAAATAAAAAGAAAGCAATTCTGACCACTTTTCAAAATGAGTAAAAGTTCCAAACATTACAACTTCTTTACTTTCCTGAAAAAAGCAAATAATGAGATGTTCATGGATGCATAATAAGATACACCTTAGAGTAGAGTGCTAAATCCAAGCTCAGTGTTGATTGAGCATCATTATTTTCTTTTGGGAAACTGGGATTCAGAGAAGGTTTCTGATTGTCATTAAGTTTCAGCTGGGGTTATGGCTAGTGACTGCACCATGTAGATGAAATGTCCCATGTTGTCACATTTAACACATGGTGATAGTGTGAGTATAGTGACAGGTCTCACATGCAGCACCATAAGTGGAGACATAATGTGCTCTTTCAGTAACTTGTTTTCTTCTCTTTCTTATCTCAGTTACTGTTATCATTGTTGTTGCTGCTGCTGCTACTGTTGTGGTTACTATCCACTACTTTGTTTAGAAACATCACCTTACCAGAGTGACTTGTGAAGTACAATGATTGTATATTTATGTTGTCTCCCACAGACAATTACGAAAGTAATTAAAAATGAAACCTGACATAACAAAGGACATAACCTCTAGATCTCTTATAGATTACATAGATTTTTTTTGGGGGGGGGGGTCTTTTCAAGACAGACTCTCCCTGTAGCCCCAGCTGTCCTGGAACTCACTCTGTAGACCAGGCTGGCCTTGAACTCACAAAGATCTGCCTGCCTCTGCCGCCCAACTGCTAGGATTAAAGGTGTGCACCACCACGCCTGGCGATATTTTCTTAAGTAATTTCAATTAATGTTAACATGAGAGCCATTCTTCAGGCTACAGGATTTCTCTTTGATCCCTCTGCTGGGTTTATCTCCACTTCATTCTGTATGTGTTTAATTTATCAACAGGAGCTCACTGGTGACAGAAAACATACATATATTAACTCCATGACTCTACTAGTTTTGTTTCTGTTGCTTCAATGAAATAAAAAGGAAATTGGGGGGAAAAGGCTTTACGTGGCTCACACTTTGGTTGATAGCCCATCACTGTGGGGAGGTCACAGGAGAAGGTTTGAGACAATCTACAATCACAAGCAGAGAAAGATTCATTTGTACATTTATGTTTGCTTGCTTGTGTACAACTCAGTTTCTTTACTCTCATTCAATCCAGGAACCTACCCAGGGAATGATCCCACCTACAGTGGACTGGGTATTCCAACATGAATTAATTTCATTATGAAAATTCTCCTTAGATATGTATCTTCCCAGCAAACAATGTAGACAACTCTCATTAAGGCTCTCTTCCCAAGTAAGTCTAAGTTGTGCCAAACTGACAATTAAAGCTAGGCATTGCAACTAATCTCTAAATTATACCATGTGACTATTGGTTATTTAAGTCCTTGTGGCCATTTTGTTTCTATCACATCAAGAGAAAGTCACACACACACACACACACACACACACACACACACACACACACACAGAGCCTTAGTTATATATCCAGGAATCAATCTGCTTGAAAAACAGGACGACAGGGGCTGGAGAGAGGGCTGCATGGTGAAAAGCACTGGCTGCTCCTCAGAGGATCTGGGTTCAGTTCCCAGCACCCAAATGACAGCTAACAACCATCTCTAACTCCAGGTCCAGGGGATCTGGCTCCCTCTTCTAACCGCTGCATGCATTGCACAACACAGGTACACTTACATACATGCAGGCAATACACTCATACACATAAAATAAAAATGATAAATAAAATGCTAAAAAAGAAGAAAACTAGGACAGGAATCTGATCTGATTAGTCAAGCTTGAGTCAAAAATCCACAGCAAGTTAATTCCTATAATCAGAAAGGTAGAATCTATAAGAATATTGTTCTTCTCCAACTTACACAACTGGAGAAGATAAGAGTAGTATTTTCCCAAAGAAACATTGAAAAAAGAACAGTTATTATTGAAAGACAAGAATCCAGTTTAATACACATATGTTGAAAATAAAGATGTCACTACCCATTAGAAGAAAAAATGTCACTACCCATCAGAAGAAAAAAATGTCACTACCCATCAGAAGAAAAAAATGTCACTACCCATCAGAAGAAAAAAATGTAACTGCCCATCAGAAAAAAAAATTCGCTAAATCTTCCACAGTCATTAGCTCAGCCCAAATTTTAAGTTTATTAGATACAACACTTGTAATCTAGAAATGAGTATTTCTGTGAATGTGAATGTCATCTGAGCTATGTAGGCCCACTATTACATAGAATAACCAACAAGACACAAACCTCCAGCAATTCAGGACAATCCCACTGGTAGTGAGGAGAGCACTTTGTCGAACTCTAGTACTAGGAAAAGTCACACATGGATGCAGTATGTTTGAAACTCTTTCCTTCAAGATAGTATGTCATGCTCTCACCCTTAGAATGGTTAGAAACATAAAAGCCACAGACAAAAGAGGAGTCATCTCAGTTTCTTACTGTACATCAAATCACCCAGAAAAATTATTTGGAATAGAGTTATGGATGCCACCTCAAAAGGCTCTTCACAGCTAGGAGGGGAACCCTGTGTTCTAAAATTTCAATAAGCTGTCCAGGTTTTTCTGAAGTCATCAGCTTTCTGTCCAGTGATCTGTGTGGGGAAGACCGCTCTGAACTGCTTCCACTTAGCAAAATGCACCCTGGCTCTTTAAAAGTCATCAGAATAAAGAAGAAAATCAACAACCATAAAGACACAGAAGGAAAGTAATGGACTCCCAGCTGGAAGGTTTCTATTTATTAAGAACTGAGATAATTTGGGGTCATCTTAATGGCAAGTTGCTCTAAAGTAGGACAACTATGAAAATCCAAAGAGATAGATGTGGGGAAGACAGGAAAGCCCCCTAAAAGACAGGGGCTTTTAGGCAATAATCACCTGATACAAAAGTGGTCAGAGTCTCAAAGAGCTACTTTTCCTGAAGAAACGAATCCCACATTTTATCTGCATCTTAGTATCTCTGGAGTCTCTTTCTCTTTTCTTTCTGCATCAAATACTGCCCAACACAATGAATTATTATTTAAACTACACATGAATTGAGACATTAAAATTGTGACTGAAATAAACCACATACTGATGGCTATGTCAATTTTAGTTCTAACATAATTACCCCATGAAATGTAAAGTAAAAGTTAATTGCAGAATTTGATCAGTTGCTAAAGAGCTAGGCATAACTAAAATGCTTTCTATTGTATCCTTCTATCAGGCTCTCAGAATAAAATTAAAAAGAACCACTGTAATTTCTTCCAGTGCAGCTCAACTTAGGTATTATAATTTAAAGCCTCTTATTCAAACTTTTTCATTATATTTTAATATATGTGTTTATTTAGCTGCTTTAATAGAATAGATGCAATGTGTTAATATAAAATGGGGCTATGCAGGGAATTTTTATTTAGGTTGGGAAAGGAAAGCAAAATAAATTCCTGGAGTGCTGGAGAGTCAGGATCCTTTCTTCTATGCCTTTTTGAAGACTTTTCTAGAATTACATACATAGAAATATTATCTGAATTTAGATAGACTTGCACTGGTTTTCTACAATGTTCTATGCCACTCAGGAACTTCCAGCACTCACTTATGCAAGTAATGGCTTTAGCTTTAATTAGCATCACAGAAATCAGGTGCAAAAAATCATCAGATTAAAAGGATAAAAAGAATGAGAACACTATAGAAGCAGTATTAGGAATTGGTGATGAAATAAATAATAACATTGAAGATGACTTCACTTGAGAAAAGGTAGCAACTGAACTGGGTGCTTAGCAGCCCTCACCATGGGCTTAGACATAGAGGGCTTTAAAATAAACTTTAGATCCCTGGATACACTCAGCTGACTTTACATCTGATCCTGCCATTGAAATTTCTAAGAGAAACATATGGGTAAAGCAGATTCTGGGGAAGGACTTCAAGGAATCTTGCAAAGTGTTACGGGGGGGCAGAGAGAAATACTTCAAAAAGAAGTGTAAGAGATCATTATTGAGAAAAAGACTACAGATGTGCTTGAACATCTGGTTTGAGTGATATAGTTTTACTAACCACTGAAATAACTTGTAGTCTATCAGGTTCTTGTGCAGCACAGATTTGAATAGGAAGCAATCCACAGATTTATGCAGTTAGGACAGACAGCATATTAATGGTAATTCCCTTTAACTCCTCAGTCTGCATATTAAGAAAACAAAATTGAAAGGTCACAGCACTGCCTGGGTCAGTACTGTCTGGTCATTAGCAGAGCCTGGTTGAGAAGCCAAATTTCTGTTATGAAAAAGCCATCAGTAATTTCTCTAATGTAATTACTTTGAAAAAAACTAATGCAAAAATGCAAGAATAATCTTAAATACTTAAACACTTTCCTTCTAAAATTGTGCACATTTTTTCTGTTTTATCTTAAATGACTCATAACAACAAACAACAAGCACACACAGGATTTTCTTCCTTGAGCGGCTGACCTCTATGTGTCCAGTGTGGCTTCTCTTTGTACCTACATCATTTATTTTACTCTGTCTAGGTTTCCTCCCTCTTCCTTTTATCTTACATACATACATAGAATTGCAGTCAGAGGCATTCACACAAAACATACAAAAATATACATGGCTAAACACAAACACCCTTAAACATAGGCTCAGTTCCCTTGAATAAAAGTCTGTGCTTAGAGAGCTGGCTTTCCTTTGGAAAAATTATGTAGAGGAGAAAGTTAGTCCCAGGACAACCTATAACCCTCAACCCCATAATACACTAAGACCTAACTAGTGCAGCTAGTGCAGTGATCTTCAATTGGCAAAAGCTCTAAGCAGTGTTATACTGCTATTTGTACAATGCTGGCACTCAGTGCTTCTCAGCTCTACAAGACTGTTCATGACTGCATTCTCTTTGTGGGCTGTGTGCTCAGAAATTCACTTCTGTACAGCTTGTATTTCAAACATAATACTTCTATATAGATATTTTATGTGGTGCTGGGTATCAAACCCAGTACCTTGTAGACACAAGGCAGGAACATTACCATTGAGTTCCACCCCCAGCAATACAGCTAAGTTGAAATTCATCCATTTCTCTAATATACCTGTTCTCTGTTCTTTTTATCAACCATCTTCACACATGGAAACCTTAGTACCTAGGGACACAGCCACCTCTTTCTCTGTGTGGCACTGTGTTTAAACTGTTCGTCTGTTTCTTTTCTGCCCATCTAGTGTCCTTACTCTGCTTTCAATAGCATAGTTAAATTTGGGTCTTTGTAACTTCTTTATTATAACGTTTACTTATTTATTTATATTTTATAAGTGTGTGTCATGGATGCAGAGGTCCGAGGAAGGTATCAGGTCCTCTAGAACTATAGTTTCAGGTCATTGCTATCTGCCTTGTAGAAGCTAGAAACAAAACCCAGGTTTCTGCATGTACACCCAGTGCTCTTACCTGCAGAACTGTCTCTCCAGCCTCTCTTCATTACATCTAGGAATATTTGGATAATATGAGTGACTTGACAGTCTCTTCTAAGTCTAGAACATACAGACATCTCCACATCTCTGTCATCTAAACAGAACTCCCAAAGACCCATGTTAGTTACAGTTAATGTGGAAGTTTCACTCTGATAATTAAAGCTTGCTGTTATTTGGATTATATTTAGATTTCAGATTGATATTTCCTTCTTTCATGTATCAACATGCCAGAAAGCTCCCATTACTGTTCCTGGGAGATTACCATCGCTTTAACTTCATTCCGACAACACATTTTTTTCTCATCCTTTTTCTCACTTGTTAAAATCCTACAATGTATGTAATATGTATAGATAAAAGGTCATTCGTGGAAAAATGTCCCTTGGATGAATAGTTTTTCTCTGATACTTGATTGCATGTTTTTTCTCTAAAAATATCTTTATTAAATGCTTGAGAACACAGTATATGGCAGAAGAATCTTTATAACTTCCACAGTTCATAGCAAAGTACCTTACTTATTATAGACATTTAAAAGTACAAAGTGAAGGGGCTAGAGTGGTGTCTCAGTGGTGAAGAAAAGTGCTATTCTGCCAGTTGATGGACCTGATTGTGGTTCACAAGACACCACATTGGAGGGTTCGCAACCACCTGTAACTCCAGTTCTGGAAGACCTAATGCTCTCTTCTAGCTTCCCTGGGCTCCAGTGTTCACTGGAGCATACCTCTACACACACACACACACACACACACATAAATAAATAAATAAATAAATAAATAAATAAATAAATAAATAAAAATAAGATGTAAAAATAATAAAAGTTGAATCATTAAAATATTAATTTACTTTTCAAGTAAAGAGTTCTGACATCAATTCTCATTTAAAAAATTATGAAAAATTTTCATATTTTTTTTTAATTAGTAATTGGGGCTGGAAAGATGGGTCAGCCATCAAGAGAGCTTGGTGCTCTTGAAGATGACCCAAGTTCAGTTACCAGCACTCACTCTGAGCAGTTCACAACTACCTGTAACTCCATCCAATTACAGGGGATCTGATTCTCTCTTCAGTGGATTCCCGTATACATGTACGCAGACAGTCAGACACACACACACACACACATAAATAATAAAAGAAAACGTTTTTAAAAAGCAGTAATTAAATTCCCTATGTTGATTAATGCTCCAAATGATGATTGCTTCAAATGGTATCAAGCAGGCATTCAACATAATACTTAGGAGAATCCTAGGATTTCATCAGAGTGATGGAGCCTAAGTGTACTTTTTATTTTAATGCATCAAAAAATTTAGCAGTCATCAAACACACACTAACAGCCAAACACAGTGATTTTCAGTGTAATACCTCTGGGATTGGCAAGAAGCTGTGACATTCTTTGTATGCTTAAAGACTCTTCTTTATTTCCCAGGTGTGATGGGGGAATATGAGCCGAAAATTGAGGTCCATTTTCCTTTCACGGTTACAGCTGCTAAGGGAACAACTGTTAAGATGGAGTGCTTTGCGCTGGGCAAGTAAGTACACATCCTTCTATAATTAGACCCAATTGTTTATTAAAACATTACTTAGCTTTTTGGATTACTTACTTTGCTAGGTTTCTCTTTTTCCCAGAAGCCCCATGGTGACTATACTAATTTTAAAAGAATTGCAACTGGGAATTGAAAACTAACCAATGCCAGTGATCTGCCTAGTCATTGCTGTGAACAGAAATGCATGAAAACTTGTTTTAACACAAAGGAAATATTTCCAGATTACAGAAGAATTTATTTATCTATTCATCTGAACGTTTCAGGGCTGTCCTTTAATTTCCTTCTCCAAAGACACAAAGGAAAGGAGAATAAAGCTCTAATTCCTATCTGTCCCTTGTGTTCATGCTGTAGACTCTGAAAGGGTCTGAGAAAACTGTAAAAATCAGAAAGCTAGGGATGTAACTCAGTGGCAGAGCACTTGCCTAGTATTGGCAAGAACTTAATTCCAATTCCAGCATCATAGCAAAAAAAGAATAAAAGAAAAACACAGCAAACTTTAAAATTAGCAGGAAAGATATCTCATTCAATCAAGTGCTTTCCATAAATCATGAAAACTAAAGTTTGGTCCAAAGCTCTTATAAAAATATCTGGGCATCGTGGTATACTTTTGTTATGCCAGTGCCAGGGAGGGAGAGACAGGTGGATCCACCGGGCCATCTGGCCAGTCAGCCCAGTTTGCCTGGCAAACTGCTGGGCAAGGAGAGACCCTGTCTCAGAAAAAGTTGATGGGGCTTGAGGAACTATCTGAGCTTGTCCTCCTCCTCCCCCCCCCATATGCACAAGCTTGCATAACTGCACATACACATGCGAACATTACAACCAAAAATTAAAAGAAATAGTGGTCCAACTGGTTATTTCAGTGTCTCCTGAAATCATAGCAAAAGAGCACAGCTGTGAATATTCATAACCCACAACACCCCCCACATAAGAAAGACAAACAAGAACAAGTCACCGTGCTAGCTGCAGTGACTGCCCCTGCTTTTGTATTTCTGTAGATATGAACCCTGTGTAGTTCAAGGCTTGTCAATGACTTCCTGAAAAATAGGAGCAGAGCTCTGATCATATTTGATTACAGTATTATGATTTATTTCAAACACATTGCTATTATTTCTAGGATAAGACCTTGGGGTCCTTTCAACATCTATAATTATAATTTGCATAAATGCATCTCTGTCACAGTTTCTAATCATTTAACTTCAGTTTTGTTACAGTACATCCCACAGCATAACATGGAGATGAAACATGCTTCAGAAATGTACTGATAACAGTAGCATTAGCCTGTGGGGTAGGAAAAGGTTAGTAAACAGCATGGATTCAACTAGAGTTTTAGGAAGCAAGATCAACACTGTGTGTTTTAATTTCCTCACTGAGGAAGATAGAATGTCTATGTACTTTACCCAGATAGAAGCGCATGATACACAAAAATAAAAATCAGTTTCTGTGTAGCCTATCTTTTAAGGAAAGGATGCTCACAAATAGAAGTATATTTAAGAGATTACAATGCATGTAGAAAGCACTGGGACAACTTCCTGAGGCTGCCTATGATTATTTCATTAACTCATACTTACTATCCTGTATTCAAACTGATATAAGTTTTTATCTATATTATCCTCAATGGAATTTTAAATCATTCATACATGTTTGGTATCTAAAATGAATCTTTATCAGTTAGGAAGCCAAATGGAAATAGGGTACTTCTAGGATGGTTTAATAGAGCCTGTTAGTGGGTCAATTTGAAGACCTGTAGGTAGGCTAAGAAATCTTTTAAATAGAAAGGTATTAGTTAAGTGCAAAAGATTTAATAATACCTTTAATCTAGTAGTATTTTGGAAACCTCTTAAATAAGACTCTTAATTCTGATAAATGGAAAAATAACATTTTCTGATAGGATTTCAAAGCTTTTAGTGTATCCTACAGTTAAATAATTATTAAATGCTAGAATTTGTTCCAAATCCAAAAACAATATGAGGTCACATTGTAAAACAAACTAGAAAACTAGATTTAAGAGGAAAGAAAATGTAGAATCTCTCCTCAGGCACGGTTATTTAATAAGTTAGATGTGTCTGGTTTGGGGGAGTCTTGAAATATGCTTGGCAAATTGATGCTTGAAGTCTTTCCTTCTCCGGAGGACCCAGAAGCCCAAGTCATTTACATTGTTTAATCTTTTGTTTTCTCTAACCTCCCTGTTCTTTCTTTGTTTCCCCTCCCCTTCCTCAAACAAATAACCAAAAAAGGATATACAAAATGTGTACTGTCTCCATCAAGAAATTCTCCGATGTGCACTTGACATTCTTTCTTTGAGCTGTGCGTGACAAAGGAGAAAGGAAACTTTATCAGGAAACTTATGGGGAAACAGACAGGTGCCTAAAACTCACTTGGCGCCCACATGAACAGAAGTAAAGACAGAACATCTTGATGTGTCTTGATTCCTCTGTAGCATCGCGTCAGTGAATCAGATCATCACTCAGTCCCAGCATGGTCACAGCAATTTCAAATGAGCGTCTGAGCAGCTGCTGGTACTCGCAGATCTCCCCAGCTTCTTCCCAGTCTCATCTGCATGACACTGGGAGCCTTTATTCCCAGAACTTCTGTATCCATCACTTGTCAGTCACCCTATGTACACACAGGCTAACCTCTCCCTGTGTGTGCATAGAGTGGTTTAAACAGATGCTCCTCATAAATGGCTCTGACATCCTGGAAGAGTCCTAGGAGCACTTGCTCTTTGCTAGTCTGGAATACTTCCTTTTTTTCCATGCTGGCTCCTTCATCCTATTTCTTAAAGAGGCTGCCTATGATTATTTCATTAACTCATACTTACTATCCTGTATCCAAACTGATATAAGTTTTTCTCTATATTATCCTCAATGGAATTTTAAATCATTCATACGTGTTTGGTATCTAAAATGAATCTTTATCTTTAGGAACACAAATGGAAATAGGGTTCTTCTAAGATGGTTTAACAGAGCCTGTTAGCAGGCTAACCAAATGGAAAAGGGAAGCATTTGCAGAGTAGGATGAGTAAGAAACCTTTATTACCTGCAAGGACCCTGGACCTGATCACACCAGGACTAGGAAGAGTTGGAGATACAGAACAGGACAGAGCTGCCCCGTGGGAGGCGTCACCTCAGTGGCATGAACACAAATGAAAATAAAATTAGGACATTCATACACTGGTTCCTGTTCCTGAAACCTTCTCCTCTCCCGTGGTGTCGCCCGTGAGGCTAAATGGGAATTAACCAACGAATTTAGCTCGAAAGGCAAAGGGGGTACTCATCAGGAGAAGAGAGTTTAGGGAACTAAAATGTCAGGCAGAGGACAGAATGGCCATCCCAGGACCTTGGGGGACACATGAGTACAGGATTCATGACTCCCCAACTTCATATCTCCACTACCTTCTGCAGTGTGCACAGGTAGACAGCATGCAGGAAATAACTGCTGATGAAATTAACTACCTCAGAAATACTGAGTCCAGTTAAGTCAACTACTTAATATCAACTGACATTAAATAGCCTCTTTATGCTTTACTATAAATTATATCTCTGTATATAATCATATCTGTAGATCATATCTCTGTAATATAGTCTATGCTTCTAGCATTCACCACCCGTGATCACCTCTCCTCCTCTTCCTACATCCTTTTGTCATATATCTGTTTGAGACTGATTCTCTCTCTCTGTCTCTCTCTCCCTGATTATGTAAAACATTTGTTATGAGATCTAACTTCATAATAAATGTTGAAAAGTATACAAGGTGGTGTTGTTAGATACAGGCACAATTATACATAGCAGATCTTTGAGACATATCCATCTTGTATAACCAAATCGTTATCTTTTGTTTCCTGGCTTATTATGATGTTGAGTTATACGAAGAAACACAACCACAAAGACTCTGAGGATCTTTTTCCTCACTGTGCTGGATAGCTTTAGTGTCAACTTGACACACCTGGGTTGAGGGAGCCTCAGGATTGGATTGGCCTGTGGCCACATCTGTGAGTATTTTCTGATTGTCAAGCAGTGTGGGAGAGCCCAGCCCACAATGAGTGGTGCCACCCGGGGCAGGTTGTTGTGTACAGTATAAGAAGGTGAGCTGGGCATGAGCCAGGGGAGCAAGCCAGTGAACAGCATTCCTCCGTGGCTTGTGCTTCAGTTCCTGCTTCCAGGTTCCTGCCCTGAGTTCATGCCTTGGGCTCCCTAAGTGATGAACTGTGACCCAGGAGATGAAAGCTAAATAAACCCTTTCCTCTCCAAGTTGGTGTCAGTCAGAGTGTTTTGTCACAGCAATGGAAGACAAACTAGAACACTCACATTAGAAGATTGAAAGTTGGAGAGTTTTTATAGGTCAGAGCTAGAAGGAAGGACCTTAAATATACACATAAAACAGAGAGTTAGTTCTGTTGTTGCAATGACGAGTTGAGGGTTAAGCAAGGGAGCATGAGCACGACATGTTATTGCTCCCAACTTTGCTTTTCTTGGCCATATTGGGGAAGTCTAGATTTTCTATCTGAAATCACCATTTTCAGCTTGTTTTAAACTGAATTAAATGACTTCTAGATATACTTCCTAGGAAAAGTGTTCAGTATTAATGGAGAGGAACCAAACAGCAGGAGGTGACATCTGCATGGCTCACCTTGCAATGAGTCGACTTCGTACCTTGACAGAACCAAGAACTCCATGCAGGTCTGAGAACATTCAGTGCCAACCATATGCCAGGCACTTTCCTAGACTCCAATATTTGTAAGATCCCATTTTCAGAGATAAAACATTTTGTCCTTCCTCATTCACATGGCTCTGGCATACCATGTGGCCCCAGTCTCAAGCATGACGTCCACACTAGTGTCTACTTTGTCTGTGCTGCCCCGACTCCGGTCAATCTTTCCTGCTGGAGACATTCATTGCTTGCCCATAAATTTCGTTTTGACTTTTTTTTTTTTTTTGGTCTTTTAGAGATGGGGTCTCCCTGTAGCCCCAGCTGTCCTGGAACTCACTCTGTAGACCAGGCTGGCCTTGAACTCACAAAGATCCGCCTGCCTCTGCCTCCCAAGTGCTAGAATTAAAGGCATGCGCCACCACGCCGGGCGTGTTTTGACTTTTAACTGAGACAAAATGGCAGCATATTTTATCCCTTGAAATTCCCCTGGCCCCTGACAGTGTGTGGGAACATCTGATATGGTGAACTAGGAAGTGACTCTAAGGAATCATACTTCGTAGCTTGTAAGAACACTAGTTTTTGGCTCACAGAATTTTTTATTCTACTTTAAAAGTATCTTTTACTTTGTGTTCTGTCTCTAAAGATATTAAGTTTCTATCAAGTATATCATTAATGTAGTAATAAGACAGAGATAATTTTAATGTATATAAGTTCATAGTTGTCTGTACCCTTAAAGGTAAGTAGAAGAAAAATAATGATTCTAAATTGTGAAATTTTAACATCTTTAATTTGAGCAAAGTTTATTGACTTCATTTGAAGTTAAGAAAAAATTGGAATTCTAACAACTAGAAGTTGTCTTCTAAAGAAACCTCTAGTTGGGGGCTGGAGAGATGGCCTAGCGGTTGAGAGTGCCGACCGTTCTTGCAGAGGACCCAGGTTCGATCCCCAGCACCCACATGGCGGCCGAGGGCCGTCTGAAACTCCAACTCCAGGAGAACTCCAGTTCCAGGGGAATCCGACACCCTCTTCTGATCTCTGCAGCATTGCACAACACGGGTGCACAGACTTGCATGCAGACAGCGCATTCATACACATACAGAAATAAATAAAAATTAATTTAAAAAATTAAAAAAAAAGAAACCTCTAGTTAAATCTAAATTTAGCAAAAACAAAAATCAGGTGATTTCTCTATAAGTTGCTGTAGGAGAGAATAACCAGAATATACTAACTCGCTCCTAGAAATCACTTTTAAAATGGAACTACACAATATTGAGGGCAGAACTTATAAAGTGAGTGGCTGTGACAGATTCTAGTTGGTAATGGTCAATTCTGCGAAAAGTATTTCCCAGAAAAATGGAATTTATTTCAACATGATCCACAGGGAAACGGGGGAATGGAGTGGCTTGGGAAATGCAGCAAGGTGCTAAAAAACGGAGAGGGATTAATTACTTTGGAAAGAAAAGGCTCTTTCAGACATATGGAAGGTTATTATCAAGAGATTGCCCACAAGCTGTTCTCCAGTTTCAACAAGGTAGAGAGGGGAGTGAATTTCCAACCCCCTGGTATTAGACTAGAAGAATTAGATTGGGCGTGATGTAAAAGTTCTTGACAAAGTAAGTCGTTACAAGGAAAATGGGCTATGGGGAGATGAAGTGGAAGACCTTCCTGTGCTGTGGTTACAAATTTAATAAGGCCCACTTCTCTTCTGATGATTTAGATGTAATGTTCACTAGGGGAAGAGACGTGATCCAGGGAAGATTTGGAAATGAAAACTTTAAAGAGCCTTGTTCATTGGCTGCTCATCGTCGTTCCACACTTGTGGTAAAATGTGAAAGGTAGAAGGATACTGTCAGGCAGACTAAATTAGCTGACTGTTGACAACTGCATTTTTACATAATATTTTAAGTTGGTTGGTTGCATATGCAGAAGAGGAAACAGAACCTTCAGCCCAGAGTTATGGAAGAAGGGCAGCTCTGATATTTCCATGCCTGCTCTTATACTCTGGACACAATATGGATTTTTTTGTTCAAATTTATTTTATTTTTTGAGAATTTCTTACATGACTTCTATATTTATATCTTTTCTGCCCATTTCTTTCCCCATACAGCTTATCCCATGTTTCCCCGACCCTCACAATTTCCAAACCTCTTTTTAAATTATTGTTTTATATATATATATATATATATATATATATGAATCTAATGAATCTCCTTAGTGCTGCTCACATGTACATGTGTTTTGATCTCATAATTTTGAACACTTGTGATTGGACAGGGCCTCACCAGGGGAGGAAACTCATTCTTGTTCCTCTCAGAAGGCATTGATTGCTTATCAACGGTGGGTCTTGTGAAATTTCCCCTAACATGTTGCCATGTCAATTAGTGATGTCATTACACAAGTCTTATTTAGGCAACCAAATTGTGGAGATTTCATGGGTGTACTTTCCCTATCATGTCTAGAAGACATGACCTAGCCATTACCCATGGCTGGAGAGGTCATAGATAATAGAGGAGACTCTACTACTGTCATTTCCCTAAACCAATCGATTTTTTTTATTGATGCTTTGTGTATTTCATACATCATTTTCCAATTCAGTTCAGGCATATTTCCTTTTCCCTTCCCCCAATCCCACCCCACCCCATCCCAGATCATGTATTCTGCCATAACTGTCCTACAACTTTCTCTCAGTTTTTGGTTTTTTCTTTCATTTTTTAGCAATAAGTGATAATTTATGGGTACAAGCATCCTTCATGTAAAACCAATTTGCAAGCAGTTGTGCCCAAACCCACACAGCCCCTTGGTCCCACCATCCATCAGGGGGGTCTTGTATGTTCAATCAAGTTGATCAAGTGAGTGTCCAGGCTATATTGCTGTAGTTTCACCATTCACCCCAATCGCAGCCCTTACATTCTACCATGCCCCCTCTTCTGCAGATTGTTCCCTGGGCTTAGAAAAAGGGGCACAGGTGGATGAGAAGCAAAACAGTCTACTTTCTCTGGAGCTGTTGTCTTGGACTCTGGTCAATTCTGGCTGTTTCCTTTCATGGGCTGACAGTTTGTCCAGGAATTACCTTTTGATCCTACTAATGAAGCACAAGCAATTAGATATATAGGTATTTAAACAGTACTAATTGTTATCGTAGGTTACTTTGGTATAGACACAGATGTTTGGATGGTATGTTAATCCATGAATTACATTTTTTTCTGTTAAATATGACAGGGTCTTACTGTGGCTTATAACATCTCCTAACCATTAGAGGATGTAAGCTTGTGGCATCAGCCGTGGGTTATTCCTCCAAGGAGAAAGCTAATAGCCAATTAGATTTGGGATATACAGGCATATGGCTGCCTCTGCTGCACAGTATTTCCAGGAAGGTGAGGTGTAGCTGGTGCTGACGGAGGAGTCTTGCTTGACTCAAGGAGACCCATGTTTGCTTTATTGGTTTAGTGGCCTTTGGTAACACTCTCTGGTATTCCAGAGGCAATCTATACACTTGCATGTGTGGTCTCAATACATCTTTCCTATGTTAACGTCAGGTCTTCGACAGCAGGGCCTTATCGCCCCTCTTCTTGCAGATATCCCAGTTTAGAGGCAAGGAGCCTTTACCTTTTGTGGGGGCTTGGATCCCCTGGCCAACATCTCCTTGGTAGAATAATCCATTGCTGATGTCAGAGCTCCTGTATTAATATATTTTGCTTAAGTGCATAGCTTAAGGAGACTTTAGTATTATATTTGGTTCTGAATAGAGAATAATCCTTTTCACAGTTCTTATGTCTATCAGTCATTTGAAGAAGGCAGTTTTAACAGTTTTATAAGAGATTACCTCTATAATACTTGTCTCCAGCCAATCGAATTTTTAATCAGATGGGAAATACTTATCCTTAAAACACAGAGATTTAGGCCGGGCGTGGTGGCACACACCTTTAATCCTAGCACTGGGGAGGCAGAGGCAGGCAGATCTTTGTGAGTTCAAGGCCAGCCTGGTCTACAGAGCAAGTTCCAGGATAGCTGGGGCTACAGGGAGACCCTGTCTAAAAAAAAAAAAAAAAAAAACCACACAGATAAATACAGCTCCTAGCCCTCCTCAAAGAAGCTTCTTTTTGCAACAGATGGAGATCATTGCAGAGATCCACACCAGTCAAAATGCAGAAGATAAGTGAACATACAGTTGTGAGCCATAACAGAGCATCTCTTGCACAATCCTTACACCAGAGGCTCAGGAAACATAGCAACAGAGCATGTGAAAAAGATCAGGATTCCTGTTGGACACAAGAATCTTGAAAGACAATCATAGATGAAGATATAAAGAATCTTTCTGAGCCTAATCAATATTTTTCCAGTGGATTTTTTTTTTCAAATCATGGAAAATTGAAAGATGGTGATATTTTCAACTGTCTGTGGCTGATTCTTAACTAGAGCCTACATGGCATGTTAGCTGGTCACATCAGGTGACAATTTCAACCTTAGGATATGGTAACCACAGAAAACAGCATCTCCAGAGCAGAGGTGGGAAGAGGAAGAGTTGAAATATTAAACACGTACATCGCAGCTGGGCATGGTGGTCTGTGCCTGTGTCCCTAGCACTTAGGAGTAAAAAGCAGGGGAATTCCTAGTTTGAGGCCAACATGGACTAGATAGTGAGACGGTACCACAAATATAATAAAATGAACTAAATCAAAATAGTATCTTGGAAATGGCCTTCTAGCACTTAGGTATCTGAGGACTGACTTAGTAAAACTCTGTGATAATTACCCTTCAACTTTGGAAAACCACTAGTAGATTGGTTTGCTGGTGTGGAAAAGATACCTTGTTGGGTGAGATTAATAGGAATCTCAAACCCACCAGAAACCCAGGAGAAGCAGGACCATGCTCCCCTTCTCCCTGACTTCCAATGCCCTCTCTTGGCCACACAGAAAGGTAGTCACAGAGCTTTAGTCTTAGCTTTGCAAAGGCTGGTGGAGAAGAGCAGAACTGAGGGGCAGTAATTTAGACAGTGACCCCGTTCTCAGTTTGCACTTCTAAATCCCTCTCTGTATCCACCCACCCTTCCTGTATCTGAGCCTTGTGAGATTTTGCACATCTGTGGTCCTGTGGTCTAAAGTACCCCACAGCCACCATTTTTGTTCCAGGTTCAAAGCTGAAGTCAACTGCTCTTCTCCATTAAATCCTCTGTGCTTCTTGAGAGCCGATCCCTGTGTTCAGAGCTCACGTATGACCACACATGTTTCTGCATCTAGCCTGCCCCACTGGAACAGCTGCTGTCTGTACGTTTTCTTCAGCCTGTTTCCTTCTGTCTGTTTTTGAGCCCCAGAGTGTTCTTCTATGTGGCAAGTACTGAGTATGTTCACTGTATCGAATTCAGGGGTGAGAAATGGGTCTGATCTCTCATAGCAGGACTGTGTAATTGCCTCTGGTTCAGTCAAACAAATAACTTCAGATGTCGCTCTCATGCCTGGCCCTGAAAAACCTGATACATAGTTTACATTAGCTGCAGTTTTCTGGCAGGTCTCATCTCACCACGTGACCTTTTGCAGGCTCAGAAAGATGGCTAGATATGTCAGGTAGCTACCAAAAACAAAGAAGTGAAATGTGGCCAGTGATGCTTAACTGACCCCATGCACAAGGGCAAACTTGAGGTTGCTCTGTAATAAAAAGTCGTTTGCTACAAAGCAGCAGTTTATCTAAGATGGCAAACCTGCAAGCTAATAGTGTCAGGTAATAATGTTACAGGAAGATTTCTTTAACTTTACATGTTCCTTATCTTGCTTGTACAGCCATTAACACACAATCAGATCAGCTGTGCTCAAAAGGCCTTGAACCAGTTACTGTAATAATTACATGAATGACCTTTCCATGCTCATCTGAGATGGGAGAACACACTCGCTCCTGCCTTCCTTAGTTCCTGCTCATCTCTGTCTCAAGGAACGTTTACAAATCATCTTTTACACTCCATCAAATGCCCATTAGGGACCCAGAGCTTGAAGCATCTTTTTTTCAGTTTTCATATATTTATCACAAAACAGTACCAGTTATCAGTTATTAAAGTCAGGTGTTTTTGTTATAATTTATGTTTTCTTTTCCTTGATCTTTAGCCAAATCAGCACAAATGGCTGCTCTTGCATCCTTTTGTACTGTAAGAATAACAAATGTCCCTGGGGCATCTCATCTCACAGTCTATGACAGGCAAAGGTTCTTGAAAGAAGCTCTTCTTTAGTTACCGATGCATGATTTATTAATGATATTTATTTAGAACCACCAGTCACCAAGGATTGCAGAAATTAAAAATGAATTGGACTCATGTGGTATTTGTCTATCAAACGAAAATCAAATTACCTAATCATTAGATTGACAGAAGATCTGGGACAGGAGTCAGTTACTGGGGCTAGGAATCAATAAATGCATAGATCTCATGGGAAACAGTACATTATGGGGTCAATGAAACTATTTTGTAAAGTATGGGTTGCAGTAGTTTTACAGAGCCAAAGATTACATACTGATTTCAGATGGTACTCTAGGGCAACAGGTAAAGAACATTAGGGATCACAGAGACTGTATCCTGGCATCGGTTTGTAGATAGGAGATAGAGACTCTAAATACTAACTAGACCAGGCTGTGTAAGCTCAGCCAGTGTCTGAAGCTTCTCCACTTAAGGCTCTTTACCTGACTGACATCAAAAGATATGCTTTAGTTTGGAGTTGCTTTTGTTTTAGAAGTGTTTTGTATTTTTAAGGACATAGAACCTATTTGTTATTCACATTTAGAGTTGCAGCTGGCTTCATAGTTGAAACTTTATCAGGGCTTTCTTAAGACCTACTAAACTATCGCAGCGGGGAAACTGTATACACGTACAGGCCAAACAGCTAGAGAGAGCTGCAGGAGCAAAACCAGGTCTCCAAATTCTAAAACTGGCACTTTTCAGTGCATTGTAGACAATTATGATCACTAAGAGTAATTCTTATATTGCATAACAAATGTCTTCTGGACACAATTCAATATATCAATGATTGTTAAGCATATCAGAATACAAGACAGGACATCAATGGCAGGATCAAAAGATAATACTAACCTGGCTGAGATCTTTATTTAAGTCCTTTGTGGTCAGTCTTCTGCAGGTGGATTATTTCTTTCTTGCATATTGACTGTGAGCTCAGATGTGTTTAAACTGAAATTCATAAAGTGAATATAATAAATACTTCTGGCTTTACCTTATTCTACATTGAAAAATGATTCCCAGATATATAACCTTGATACCTCAATTAATCATCAGTGGATTAATCAAAAGAAGTAACTCACAAAGTTATCAACCAACTCAGAGTCCCTAAAGATTGAGTTCCTGCATAGAACAAAATGCTTCTCACATCACTTAGAGTATGGCTACAAGTCTGTAATGTTTATCAAATAATTAACCTCAGGAAAGAAGCTTTGTAAATCTCATATTCCCTCTGGACTCAGTTTCCTTACTTTGAGCCCTTATAGTCTCAGGCTTTTAAGTTTTTACTTATTATTTTTATTATATGTGTATGAATGCATTGCCTGCATGTATGTAAGTGCATCTGCATTGTGTAAAGCTCCCAGAAGCACAAAGAGGGCATAGGATCCCCTGAAACTGAAGTTACAGACAGTTGTTAGTTGCCATTTGGGTGTTGGAAATTGAACCCAGGTCCTCTGAAGAGCAGCCAGTGCTCTTAACTGCTGAGCCATCTCTCCAGTCCCATTGTCTTAGTTTTCCATAAGTTTCACATGGCTACCACTGCCAAATTCTTCCTACATTCTACTAGAACCTTATGTTTTACTAATGCTAAACACCCACATCACTGCTATTGAAGTTTGATTTATTTAACAGGAAACCTGCTAAGATTTATTTCTTTGAAACCCCATTCTAGCTAATATATTTTGTCAATATTTAATTTTTAAATCTATCATAGTACACAGACTCAAAATTAGCATACGTCTTATTGAATCACTGTGCTATGAACTAAGCCACTTGTCCATGTGTCTATCATTGCCACATTGGTATTAGTTGAGCTGTGACAGCCACAAGTACTTACTAAAGGATCATCAGCTTAAATTTTCAATTTTGTATGTACAATTCATAGAATGGTTTGACACAAAGTTGGAAATGTATGCACGAAGTATTTGTGATTTTCATGTGTTTCTGTGCAAGGCCAGTTCGAAAATTAAAGGGAGAAACCAGCTCTCTTGATTCTGAAGCTAGAGCTCTGGCCGCCTCAATGTCTACACTTTGCATTATTGCAGTACTAGATTTCCATTCATTTTATGTAGCCAGGGACTCCAAGTCCAACTCAGAATTCCACTAGAAAGTTAAATGCTTTCCCAATGGTTTTATATTCTAATGGTGGTTATTAGGATTACATCACTAGAGAGGTTTTGATTTAAATGTTTTATTGTTCCAACTAAAAAAAAAAAGCCAGATCCAGATGGATTCACAGCAGAATTCTATAAGACATTGAAAGAAGACCTACAGCCACTACTACTCAAATTATTCAAGAGGATAGAAACATAAGGAAATCTCCCAAATTCCTTCTATGAAGCCACCATCACTCTAATACCAAAACCAGGCAAAGATAACAGCCAAAAAAGAAAACTATAGACCCATTCATTACATTAGTGAAAACAGATGTAAAAATTCTCAACAAAATACTTGCAAACCACATACAGACACATATCAAAAAGATAATCCACCATAACAAAGCTGGATTCATACCAGAGATGCAGTGATAGTTCAACATATGTAAATCAATAAAAGTCATAAAGCACATAAACAGACTGAAAAACAAAAACCACACAGCCATCTCAATCGATGCAGAAAATACCTTCGACAAAATTCAGCATGACTTCATGTTTAAAGTCCTGGAGGAAATTGGACAGGAGGGAACATTCCTCAACATAATTAAAGCCATATATAATAAACCCACAGCTAGCATTATCCTAAATGGGGAAAACCTAGAAGTGTTCCCCTTAAAACCAGGTCCCTCCATTCCCCACTCCTTTTCAATATAGTGATTGAAATGCTCGTGAGAACAATAGAAAAAGAAAAGGAAAGTAGAGGAGTACTAATTGGAAAAGAGGATGCCAAACTATCCTTTTTTTCACATGACGTAATAGTTTACCTAAGGGATGCCAAAAACTCCACCAGAAAACTCCTAGAAACCATCAATAGGTTCCAGAAAGTGGTGGGATACAAAATTAACCTAGAAAAATTGGTAGCATTTCTTTATGCCAATAACAAGCAAGCAATTGGAGAAGGAATACAAGGAGAATTTCCCCTCACAATAATCTCCAAAACAATAAAACACCTAGGAACAAACCTGACCAAAGAAACCAAAAATCTCTATAATGAAAATTTTAAATCCCTCAAGAAGGAGATTGAGGAAGATACTTGAAGATGGAAGAACCTCCCTTGCTCATGGATTGGAAGTATCAATACAGTAAAAATGACCATCCTGCCCAAGGTAATATACAGATTCAATGCAATCCCAATTAAAATCCCCATGAGCTTCTATACAGACCTAGGAAAAAAAACACTAAAGTTCATATGGAGAAACAAAAGACCCCAAATAGCCAAAGCAACCCTGACCACAAAGAGCAACACAGGAGGCATTGCCATACCAGACTTCAAACTATATTACAGGGCTATAGTCATAAAAACAGCCTGGTACTGGTACAAAAAGAGACCTGTAAATCAATGGAACAAAATTGAGGATGCATACCTGAGCACACCCAATTTCAGCCACCTCATATTCGACAAAGGGGCCTAGAAGACTCAATGGAGGAAAGACAGCATCTTCAGCAAATGGTGTTGGCATAACTGAATCACCACTTGTAGAACAATAAAACTAAGCCCCTACCTATCACCATGTACAAAAATCAACTCCAAATGGATCATAGACCTCAATGTGAAACCCAAAACTCTGAAAATGATAGAAAACATTGGCAGTAACCTACAAGAAATAGGCATAGGAAAAGACTTTGTAAATCATACAGCAGCTGCACAAAAAACAAGGTCAACAATTGACAAATGGGACCTTATTAAACTCAAGAGCTCTGTACAGCAAAAGAACAATCAAAGAAGTGAAGAGAAAACCCAGAATGGGAGGAAGTCTTCACCAGTGATACATCTGATTAGTATCCAGAGTATATAAAATACTCATAAAACAAAGGAAGAAGAAACCAAATGACCCACTCAAAAGATGGAGTCAAGAGCTGAACAGAGACTTCACAAATGAAGTAGTAAAGATATCTGAGAAACATCTTAAAAAGTGTTCAATGTCACTAATAATTAAGGAAATGCAAATTAAAAACCACCTTAAGATTTCATCTTACTCCAATAAAACTTGCGACAATCAAGAAAACAAAGGAGACAGGTACGCGCCTTTGATCCCAGCACTTGAGAGGCAAAGGCAGTAGATCTCTGTTAGTTCAATGCCAGCCTGGTCAACAGAGCAAGTTCCAGGCCAGCTGGGATACAGAGAGACCCTGTCTCAAAAAGAGAAAGAAGGAAAGAAAGAAAGAAAGAAAGAAAGAAAGAAAGAAAGAAAGAAAGAAAGAAAGAGAGAGAGAGAGAGAGAGAGGGAGAGGGGGGGGGGGAGCGGGGCCCCCAAGAAGGAAAGACAAGAGAGGGAGCGCGCGAGAGAGAGAGAGAGAGAGAGAGAGAGAGAGAGAGAGAGAGAGAGAGTTGAGATGCCCCCGCTGTCCCAACCAGGGAACCCACTTCAAGTTCCCCGGGAAGGATTGTTACTCTGCAAACAGGAAATTCCAGAGTTACTGTGGCCCACTCTGGATTGGCCTTCCAAGTGTGTACACACACACACACCCAGCAACTGGCCTCCNGAAAGAAAGAAAGAAAGAAAGAAAGAAAGAAAGAAAGAAAGAAAGAAAGAAAGAAAGAAAGAAAGAAAGAAAGAAAGAAAGAAAGAAAGAAAGAAAGAAAGAAAGAAAGAAAGAAAACAAAGGATACCAAATGCTGGAGAGGTTGTGGGGAAAGGGGAACACTCATCTACTGCTGGGGGAATGCTAACTCATGCAACCACTATGAAAAACAGTGTGGAGAACTCTTAAGAAACTGAAAATGAGCCTCCCACCTGACCCAGTCATAGCACTCCTGAGTATGTACCCACAAGACTCATCCTACCACAGAGATACATGCACATCTATGTTTATTGCTGCTCTCTTCACAATACTGAAGAGCTGGAAGCAACCCAAGTGACCCTCAACCAAAGAGTGGATAAAGAAAATGTGGTACATCTATACAATGGAATTCTATGCAGGAGTAAAGAAAGATGACATCGTGAACTTTGCAGGTAAATGGATGGAACTTGAAGCCATTATGCTAAGTGAAGTAACACAGTACCAGAAAAAAAAATGAGGTATGGTGTCCCTCATTTGTGGGTGCTACCACAAAATCTCTCTTTAGAAGGCAAACTGAATAATTCCTGCTTTTGTTTGTTTTTTAGTAAATATAATACCTGATGTTACTCATTAACTTGCTATGTAATGTACAAAAGTAAAGTACCATTGTTTTTTTGCCTGTGTAGAATCCTATCAAAATGTAAAACCCTAAACATGTTTTGGAATTAACCTAGAAAAACAAAAAAAGAATTTGAGTATGCAGTGAAAAGGTTTGACTTTCCCTGCCACCCTTGGCACAACCTCCTCTCTAACCCTAACATCCAACTGTCCCACTGCAAACCAGTATCACTGATCTTTGCTGAACCTTCAAAGCTCACTTCCTCCATTTCATTTCATATGTCTTGAACACAAGTCAGTTTTACTACTGTTAAATGAGTTTGGCTTGCTTTCTTCTATGGCAAATGAGAATCCACATGTTCTATCAATTGACACTATTCACCTCACTTGGGCTTTGGGAGTGTGCTTTAGGATCCACAGATCCTAAAAATACAGCTTATTCCCCACTATCTGCTCTTCCCTGACTCTCATTCCTGGTTTTCTATAGCACTCTTACCTCAGTGGGTCTGGTATATATTTTTTGCTGTTCATTTTCTCAGTTTACTTTATTCCATGTTCTTTGATCCGGTGTTACACAGTGCTTGGGTTCAGCAGGATTCCAGAACTCCATTCTAACTACAGCTTCCTACTCTTATCCTAGAACCACCCACAGAGATTTTGCTGTTATTAGAGGCTGTGCTCACCCTGCGTGGAAAGTCTCAGTTACATTTACTTGTTTCTTCCTTCCCATCTTTATCTGTTTTATCACCATAAAATTCTCTTAAATCCATTCCTACTTCTGGAATGATAAACATTTATTGATAGGATTAACTCATTTAGTGGCATAACAATTATAATCATGTCTTCAGGCAAAGTAGAGAGAACGTTTGTCCTGACAGAAGTCTAAGCCTGAGGGCACATGTGACTGGGTACTGAAATTATAGTGTCCAAGCCAAGTGTTTATAAGAAGCTGTGTCTCACATTATACTTTACCTCAGTAGGGTCTCATTCAGTAATGTCTATTCCCATCTGCCCAAGTTTTAGCAACAATGCTTGCTGCTGATTTTTACATTCTACCATAAGTTGTATTGTCCCACCAAAGGGCAATGTTCTAACAACCAAGATAAGTGGTCCAGAGAAAGAAGACATGGCTCTAGTGAAGAGAAAGCAGAGTGTGGTGACTCTGAACAGAATATACAGAGTATTCTCCATATCATTTACCTGTCAAGTTACTGCAGGGTGAAAGACTGCCCATCTTGTCTCAAAGTACCCATAGATAAATGATGGGTTGATTGATGGACAGATTGTTAGATGATAGAGATAAAAACAAGTATATATATATATATATATATATATATATATATATATATCTCCAATATATATAGGAGCCAACAAGCAGTCCTTCTCCATGGGCCTGCATCCAGGTTCCTCTCTTGAACTCTTGCCCTGATTGCCCTTCCCTTGTGATGGATTGTGACCTATGACCTACTGTCTAAGCCAAACATTCACTTTCCTCCCCAGGTTGCTCTTCGTCATGGCGTTCTGTCACAAAGAAAAAACTAGAACAGATTTTAGGACTCCAAGTCCATCACCCTGCTTTTCCTTTCCTCCTTGTCACGTGAAGTATAATAAGGCAGCAACTCCCTTCACTGTCTTTGTCAATAGCTACACACTTGAAAACAAGTTTCTGGTCAAATCTGTATTATTATGAGTTTTAGAATAAAAAATAACTCCGTCTAATTACTGTTAACAGATACAAAGCTGAAACTTGGTGGGACGGGTGTCTGCTGCTGTGTTGTAGAACATGTGCAACCGGGCGGAGAAGTGCTTTTGGCTCTGTCTGATTCCCTCATTTTATTTTCTTTGGGGAATTGACTCAATTCTACATTAAAACTTTTAGAAATTTCGGGGCTGGAGAGATGGCCTAGTGGTTAAGAGCGCTGACCGCTCTTACAGAGGACCCGGGTCGATCCCCAGCACCCACATGGCGGCTGCGAACCGTCTGAAGCTCCAATTCCAAGAGAACTCCAGTTCCAGGGGATCCGAGACCCTCTTCTGAACTCCGCGGCGTTGCACGCCCCAAAAACAAACGTGGTGGTGGTGACAGACTTGATGCAGACAGTACATTGATACCATACGACGAAATAAATAAAAAATTAAAAAACAACTTTTAGAATGTCTTATTTATGAGAATTTTCTCAAAGGAAGGTACATTATAAAATCAGGTCACTTGGTTTATACATCCCTGTAGAGAAAGGCAGCCCTTCCAAGACTTCTGAAAGGAAAGGATACTTCAGTGTTTGCTACAGAGAGAAGAGCATCTTCCCTTCCACCCTGTGTAGGTCGATGACATTTAGCCGCATTCTATTAAGAGAAAACAGACATTATAGGCTCTGCATATACAGCTAGATGTACATTACAATAAAGAAGAATCCGAGTCTGGTTGACAGAGTTTTCTTTCTTGGTTTGGTTAAATTTTTTCTTTTTCTATTAAAGAACTTTCAAAGTAAGTGTGTGTGGGGAAAGGGGCAACACTCATACACTGCTGGGGGAATGCTACTTCATGGGCAACCACTATGAAAACCGTTTGGAGAACTCTTTTAAAAGACTCAAAATTAGCCTCCCACCTGACCCAGTAATAGCAAATCCTATTATGTACCACCGCCTCATCCTACAGCAGAGATAACATGCAAACCTGTTTATTGGCTCTCTTCACAACGTGAAAGAGTGGGAAGCAACCAAGTGCCCTCAACCAAAGAGTGGATAAAAAAAGTTGGACCTATTTACACATAAGGCAGTTCATGCAGGTAAAGAGAAGATGACATCATGAACTTTTGCAGGCAAATGGATGGAACTTCGAAAGCCATTATGCTAAGTAGGTATCAGTAACACATATCCAGAAAAAATAGAAGGAGAATGAGGTATTGCCTCATTTGTGGGATGCTGCACAAATCCTTGTTAGAAGGCAAACACTGATAATTCCGTTATTGTTAATAGTCTTTTGTTATCTAATACCGAATTTCTATTGAAGCTTGCGTGATTCAGTACAAAAGTAAAAGTTAACCATTGTTTTTTGCCTGTGTAAGAATTCCTCATCCAAAAATGTTTAAAACCCTAACACATGTTTGGAATTAACCTAGAAAAACAAAAAAAAGAATTTGCGCTATGAAGTGAAAAAGGTTTGACTTTCCCTGCCACCCTTGGCACAACCTCCTCTCTAACCCTAACATCCAACTGTCCCACTGCAAACCAGTATCACTGATCTTTGCTGAACCTTCAAAGCTCACTTCCTCCATTTCATTTCATATGTCTTGAACACAAGTCAGTTTTACTACTGTTAAATGAGTTTGGCTTGCTTTCTTCTATGGCAAATGAGAATCCACATGTTCTATCAATTGACACTATTCACCTCACTTGGGCTTTGGGAGTGTGCTTTAGGATCCACAGATCCTAAAAATACAGCTTATTCCCCACTATCTGCTCTTCCCTGACTCTCATTCCTGGTTTTCTATAGCACTCTTACCTCAGTGGGTCTGGTATATATTTTTTGCTGTTCATTTGACTGTTGAATCTTGTCTATTTTCTCAGTTTACTTTATTCCATGTTCTTTGATCCGGTGTTACACAGTGCTTGGGTTCAGCAGGATTCCAGAACTCCATTCTAACTACAGCTTCCTACTCTTATCCTAGAACCACCCACAGAGATTTTGCTGTTATTAGAGGCTGTGCTCACCCTGCGTGGAAAGTCTCAGTTACATTTTACTTGGTTCTTCCTTCCACATCTTTATCTGTTTTATTCACCATTAAAATTCTCTTAAATCATTCCTACTTCTTGGAATGATAAACATTTATTGATAGGATTAACTCATTTAGTGGCATAACAATTATAATCATGTCTTCAGGCAAAGTAGAGAGAACGTTTGTCCTGACAGAAGTCTAAGCCTGAGGGCACATGTGACTGGGTACTGAAATTATAGTGTCCAAGCCAAGTGTTTATAAGAAGCTGTGTCTCACATTATACTTTACCTCAGTAGGGTCTCATTCAGTAATGTCTATTCCCATCTGCCCAAGTTTTAGCAACAATGCTTGCTGCTGATTTTTACATTCTACCATAAGTTGTATTGTCCCACCAAAGGGCAATGTTCTAACAACCAAGATAAGTGGTCCAGAGAAAGAAGACATGGCTCTAGTGAAGAGAAAGCAGAGTGTGGTGACTCTGAACAGAATATACAGAGTATTCTCCATATCATTTACCTGTCAAGTTACTGCAGGGTGACAAGACTGCCATCTTGTCCCAAAGCACCCATAGATAAATGATGGGTTGATTGATGGACAGATTGTTAGATGATAGAGCAAAAACAAGTATATATTATATATATTATATATTATATATATATATATATATCTNGTGTGTGTGTGTGGTGTGTGTGTGTGTGTGTGTGTGTGTGTAGGTGTGTATAGTCTGTAGAGAAATAAGCATTATTCCATTAAAGTTCAACTTGTAAGCTAATTATATTGTCACAGTGTCTCTTTTTTTTTTTTTTTTTTTCGTCTTTTGGAGACAAGGTTGCCTATAGCTCTGGCTGTCTTCCCAAGTGCTAGGAATTAAAGGCATGTGCCACCAGCATGGTGCCTCAGGGCCTGCCCTTTTAAAAAGCTTTCTTTTTGCTTTTTGTTGAAACCTTCCACAATGATTGTTATACTGGCTACCCCAGTTGGTACTCCCCCAACAGTGAATAAGGATTTCCCTTGCCCCACATTCTCACCAACTTGGGCATCATTTGTTTTTTAGCTCTCAGCCATTCTAATGGGGATAAGATGAAATCTCAAAATAGCTTTAACACCTTCTCTTCTAGAGGCTCAGAAAATCATTGTGGGAGCAGAGACAGAAAGCTTGTAAGCCTCCAGTGGTCGTAGATCAGGACAAGGGAATGTGTTTCTCTGGATTGACCCAAGGTAGTGTACTTGTTAACCCATAGTACTTGTAACATCATACATAATAAGATCTGTGCAAGACCAAGCCAGACACAACACATTGGTGCGTGGGAAAGGGGGGAGTGTAGATTTATGTCAGGTGCTGGATGGACTAGTTCATTATTCCTTTGTGTTGATCGGTGGTATTCCATTATGTGGCTGATCCCCACATTCATCTGTTCACCTTAGGATAAACTTGGGATAATGTCATAAAGATTCTATGATAGGGGCAAGTGTTTATACAGAAACAGATTTCCTTTTCTTGGACAAACACCCTTGGGTGTATTGATATGATCATTTAATTGCAAGATGCTAGGCTATTAAAGAAAACATAGTGTGCTTCACAAAATGATTGTAGTATATTGCTGTCCTATCAATGGCAGTATTAGGGAATTCACATTGATCCATACCTTTGCCAAGCATAAAATGTAATTTTCTATCATTAAATTAAAATGAAAATATAAACAAAAAATTAAAAAATAAAATGTAAAGCCTTGCCTTGGGTGTCACATCTTTAATCCCAGAACTCTGGGAGGCAGGGGTTAGGGCTTGATCTCTGAGTGCATGTTGTATACTTTAACTGTTTTTTTGAACTAAAACTCTGCAACCAAAACTTTTTTCCTGATATTTTATGTTAATTAATTAAGCAATTAAATTTTTATTTATTTATTTTGGACAGAAGTTCTCAATGTGTAACCTTGGCTGGCCTGAAATATGCTATACATAGTTGTGTAATATTTTGGCATGCTTTGATAATTGCTGTTACTGAGAATCATGTATTTATTTGATAATTGGATTTTTACATTAGCATTTTTCTCAAATCTCAATTGTGTTGTTGGTTTTCTTGCTATTGAATTTGGAAGTTCTTTAAAATCCTAGGAACAGGCCCTCCATTTTACATGTCATCTATTAAGCAATTTTTAATCTTTATTGAAGTTCTGTGCATTTCAAACAAAATTTAATCCCAATTTAGACTCATCCCCCTTCCATGCCCCCATTCCACCCCGAGCTCATGCATTCTGCCATACATGTCTTCCATCTTATTCTCAGTCTTCTTAAATTTTTCTATGTAGAAGTTTACAGTTTTGGCCCAGAATTTTCCTGTTTCAGTCAGTTCTTTGACCCCGTCTTTTTGTTGTTGCTGTTCCTTTCCACTTGGTAAATATATATAATTATATCTAATATTATATATATTTCATATATTATATTATATATACACATATCATATATTACTATAATTATATTATATATTAATATAATTAATATATATTATATAAATTATATAATTCTATATATATCTTACCAAAATTTGATGTTCTTGAGATAAACTATAATTCCAAAGCATATTAGGAATTCACATTTTTCCCTTTAATTTTATATGATTCTAAAATATCCATACATATCCTCCACCCATATACCAAAAATACAAGTCCGAAAAATAAGTGGTAGGTTAGTTCTAGCGCCTGTTATTAAAGACCAATATTTTTAAAAGTATAGTTGCTTTCAGATTAAAGAAATATAACAATTCATTTTGATTAGGGTGGAGAAGTTATGTGTGCATTATTTTAGAATAATATAAGATCAAAGAATGAGGAAAAAAAAACTAGTTTGTCATGGCCAGTATGTCTAACCACCATTCTTTTTATGGGAGTGCTTCTTAGTATTTCTTATTGCAAGGCGCTTGAGCTTTTGTCCAAGCCTTCTCTAAAATATTTCCCATACTAGTTAAAAGTATCAGCTGGTGTAACTTAGCCTTTCTGGATGCTTAAACAACCATATTAATGCCCATACCCACTTGGCTGAGGTCTTAAGGGTTAATTTGTTCCTAGCCCTCATGAGGTCAACTAAGTCCCAGGGGACTATGCATGGGGGCATCTCTTGGAAATGTCCTGCAAATGTGAGTCACTGTCTTTCTGTGCATGGAGATCTTGGGATCCACTAATGGGACTTCAGCCAGTATCCTATCTATAAAGAGGGGGAGGGGGGCGGAAAAGTCTGCTCACGCTTCAAAAAGGGAAGCCTGGTCTGCAGACCCTGACTTTGGTGCTCAAGTGGATGGGAATGGAAGCCAAAAGGATCCAGGGGTTCCCTCCCCCACCCCAAACCTGAGTGACCCTCTTGAGGACCAGATCCTCAAGTAACCTTGAGGAAAAACAAAAACCTTGGTTAATCTGGGACAACTGTGTGGCCTTAAACATCCAAAAGGAAGTATAACCAGAAATAAATAAATAAATACTACTAAATAATAAATAAATAAATTAAATAATAGTAAGGCTGAGACGAAAACTGACTTCAGGTATACAAGACTTGAGATTTTAGTAAAAAAGACAAAAAGTTAAAAAAAAAAAAAAAAAAAAAAAAAAAGAACAAGTTGTTTTGCCTGCCTTTTACTGGAAAGTGCAGCTACCTTATGGCTGCCACTGCTTTTGCCACTCTTTAAGACCATGAGACACAGCTTTTCAACCTTCCAATATGGTCTGACGATTCATGTCTCTCAAAGAATCCTCCAAACTTTCAGTTGCCCAGATGGGGACTGCTGAGATATCCACCTTGTGGCCTAGGCTCCTCCTCGGGTTCCCGTCTCTTTCGCGTCTAGACTACCATTGTTGGATACCCAGGCTTTTTTTTTTTTTTGTATCATGGCGCCCAGTACGGAAGATCCAGACAGCACGTAGTGCTTCCTTTCCCTCCTTTTGTTGCCCCTTGGGCCTGCACCCCCCAGGTGGCGCCCCAGGGTCCTGATTGATGGTGTTTTGGGCTTGCCCAGGAGGAGCCTTCAAAACATGACATCTTTCAGCCTAATAAGAAAAGAACTCATAAGCTGAAGATGCTAACCCTTATGGTATATGTTGCATGCATATGTGCATATTTTGGAGAAATACAAAATTAAAGGAAACAACAAAAGACTGGTTCAAAGAACTGACTAAAACGGCATGTTGAACTGCTGGAAACAGTGAACTTCTGTATGAAACAGTAAACTTCTGCAAAAAAAAAAAAAAGAAAAAGATTGAAAAAAACATGTTGGGCAGACTACATGAGCTCGGTGGGGTTGGGGGGGGGGTGGGGGGTCAGGGCAGGGGGCACAGGTCTAGATTTGATTTGAAATTTTGTATGAAATGCACCCCAAGCTTCAATCAAAATTGGCTTTGAAAGAAAAGACCTATTAACAATAATGTTGCTCAGTTTTGCCCTTCAACTAAGGATTTGGTGCCAGCATCCACAAATGAGGCCATACCTATTTTCTTATTTTTCTGGATATTGTGTGATACTTCACTTAGCATTAATGGCTTGAGTTCCATCCATTTACCTGCAAAAGTTCACGATTTCATTCTTTCTTTACTCTGCATGGAAATCATTGTGTAATTAGGTCCACATTTTCTTTATCCACTCTTTGGTTGAGGGATCACTTGGTGTTGCTTCCACTCTTTCACTGTTTGTGAAGAGAGCCAATAAACACGGTTTGCATTTTCTGCTGTAGAAGATTGAGTGCTGGGGTATATATAAGGAGTTGCTATGACTGTGAGCAGGTGGTGAGGTTAATTTTGAGGTTTTTAAAGAGTTCTCCAACTGGTTTTCATAGTGGATTGCACTGAGTGCATTCCCAGCATGTGATTCCCTTTCCCCACAACTTCTCCAGCATTTGGTGTTATTTTTTTTCCTAACTTAGCCAGTCTTACTAGGGTCCTTTATCCCAATTTTTATTCAGTTTGCTTACATCTTGCTGAATATTGAGATTTTTTGTTTACCTTTGTATGATAGATCATAATCAGACACACCATGTGCCAATATTTCCTTTTGTTTATGTTTGACTGTTTATGCAGTTTGTCACCGATTGTCATTTCTTCTTATATCTTAATCATCATCACCATCATCATTTGTAGGGTTTTATATTAAACCCAGGGCATATGGCATCTTGAGTAAGAGCTCTATCATTAATCTATATTATCAGCCCTGATTTTAATAAAGTCTAATGTATCGGTTCTTTCATTTCTTGTAGACTTTTTCCTCTGACATTGTATTTAAAATATTATCATCAAGCCTAAGACCACAGAGATTGTTCTCCTAGATTTTGAAAGTTTCATCCCTAAAATTATTTTATTTTTTTTAATTTTTAAAAATGATTATTTTATTTTAGTTATACTTTTTTTTTTGGCAGAGGCAGGCAGATCCTGTGCGTTTCAACGCCTGCCTGGTTAACATATGAGAATCCAGTCCAGCTGGGGACTACACTGAAGACCCTGTCTCAACATATACCAAAAAAAAAAAAAAAAAAAAAAAAGAAAGAAAGAAAGGAAAAAACGAATCCTCATTAGATACGTAGAATATTCCTCTAGATCCTGGAGATACAAAACCAAATTTAAAGCCTATAGTGCATTTTCATTTTATAATTCTTTTTTTTTTTTTTTTTTTTTTAATTTTCTTTTTTTAATTTTTTCTGATAGCTCTAACTTTCTTATGTTATCAGCATTGAGAACTTTAAACCTGTTTATGTGAATGAGTGTTTTTTTTTTTTTTTTTATCTTTTTCTGTGATGATAATCGGTACCTAGAGAGAGCTGATTCTTTCTGGTATTGCTTTGGTACATTTTTAGACGGAATCTTAACAGCATTGGCTCAGGCTTTGCTGCTCCCTATGGCTGAAGTGAGAACTTTCTCAGCAATGTCACTAATAGTTTCAGATGTATGAGATCACACAATCCAGCTATTCAGGAAATCGATATTCCTGCACCATCTGAATTCTCACAACTCTTCCTTCCGGTTTTTTTACTTTTTTATTTTATTTTTAATGTCATCCAGAGAAACGGATTCGACTGAACTTTTTGTGTGCATGCTTCCGCTCTTATTGGTGCACACAGCCATCCATTTCTCACCCTCTGGTGCTCCTCTCCCTCTCTGGAGGGAACATTTCTGCTTTCATCTTCGTATTTCTACTACCTTCTCTATCCCCACCTCGTTTAAATATCTTCCTTTCATCTCATGGGCTGCTTTCAACTTATCCAACTTATTTATCAAATAAATACAGATTTATTTTACTTGCATTCCACATGCCAAATGGTATCGTATCCGTGCTTTTGAATCTGGCTTATCTTGCTTAATACAATGACCTCCCCCAATGTTCCCCCGTTCTTCTGTGACTTCTTAGTTTCTCATCTCTCATATGACTCTCCCTCTTTCTAAACTTCACAGGATGTTCGTTGGCTCCACATTTCCTCTGTACATACACTGGTTAGTACTCAAGTGAATACCAAATGGGGATTCTTCTTGGTCTTTTCTTGTATCTCTGTTCCTAGCTACCAGGGTGAATGCTATTGCTCAGTTTTCCCCCCGACTGCGAGAGCTGTCCACTTGCCTCCAGAAGACAGTTGAGTTTGACTGACTTCTTGTCCCTATGATTGACCTTGAAAACTTCATCGAAGGGGCAAGCTGGGCATTGCATGGCCCAGCATATCTATCTAACATATTTGCAGAATCACTATGCTTCACATGCTAAGGCTTCTTGTGTAGAGAATCATTGGTTACATACTTTTCTACCTTCTGGTATACATAATCAATCACTCGTTACGTACTTCCTTTTCTACCTTCTGGTGTACAGAATCAATCACTCGTTCTGTACTTCCTTTTCTACCTTCTGGTGTACAGAATCAATCACTCGTTACGTACTTCCTTTTCTACCTTCTGGTGTACAGAATCACTCGTTACATATTTCCTTTTCTACCTTCTTGCTGTTTTCACATTATTCTCAAAGTTAACTTTGTAAGAAATAAATGGGAAAACAACAAGAAGGGTTGGTTCAAACCTACCTTAACCGTGTTCATCCAGTCAAAACGATAACATAAAACAGCGTCTATATGGAAAACAGACAGCATACCTTACCTTTCTTTGCGTGAGGAATTATTCACTAACTATGGCAACAGAAAATAATAAAAGAGCCCTTTGTCCCAGTCCTTCCTCAGGAAGAGTTGAAAAGGGGAGTAGAGTCCTCCAAAGGTTCTATTCTAACCATTTGCTCTTCAAAATGTGAATCTCAGGCAGTTCATGGGGAAACTGTTACTCAGCTGTACGTGAGCAGGAAATTTTTCAGTAACAAATAGTGGGATTAAAGAAAAAAATCAATAATTTGAAATATCAATAGTTTGAAAACCCTAGTTTCAAATAACAGCTTGGTGTTTACCAACTGTACAGTATCAGATGGGTTACACTATTTAAGTCTCATTTTCAATTCTGAGAAGCAGTAATGGAGATTACTTCCTCCCTGACTTACTTTAGAAGTCTGAAGAGATTCAATGCATGAAAGGAAGTTGCTTCAATGATCACCCTCACTTATTGTTAACATGCATGTTTTGGACATGCATGTTAACAATAAGTTTACTAACTTTACTTTACTAGTAACTTTACTAGTAACAATAAGTTACTAACTTTTCTAAATTCAACTCTGGTTTTAAGGAAAGCTGTGGAGGACTGTTGTGGTGTTTGTTTAGTTTTTGTTTTGTTTTTGAAATGTACTCCCGAGCACAGTTCATTTCTCAAGCATTTGCTGAGCCAAGAGTCCGGCACTCCACTCTCCTTCTGTCAGCTGCCTCTAGCTTTTCATGGTTTCATTTGAAAATTGATGGTAGAAAATTCCCCAGTTTCTGCTGATAATATATATTGCCATGTGCTCTAGTAATCCAGAGAAACTCTGAGCCTATAAAAACGTTTTGATAGATATGAAATAGTGGGATATTTTTCAATTTTGTCTCTCCCAAATATTTTTTAGGTCAAACAGTATTTTTGCTCTTGAATTCAAGAATATTTCCTGAAGCTGATCTTCCATACCTAGTCAAGGGTGATATTTTATATATTTTATTAAAATATATTTAAAATAATTTTTTAGGATTATTATAGGGCCAAATTGAAATGCCAATCTTAGAGAATGCCAAGAGATCACAAAAATGGAGGAACTTCAAGTCTTTAAGAAAAAGTATCTTCTGATGAAATAGATAAGTATCATTCATTAGATTTCCAAGCTCAATGACTTATTAGAACGCCATACATATGATTCAGATATTGGATAATATGACAAAACATAGTAGCTTGAAGCAGTGTCTACTACAACATTCTGGTTTAAAATTGATCTGAATTAGATCCTATATGCTTAAAATTTTTTAAATATCTATGTCTAAATCATTTAGTAGTATAACTATAAACCATCCAAGGCAATTCAAATATCAATGCAATTGAACATAAATAAACCTAAAAGATACATTTGAGTCTCTCTCTCTATAATTGAGATTAATCAAAGAGTAAATCCTTTACATGCAGTGATTATTGGGCTATTTTTGTTCTTTGGGTGATTTTATTTTTTATAAATTATACATTTAAAATAATAAACAATCACTTAAAAAAACAAAAAACAATTTATATTTTCTTTTTACCTACATGCAAGTTTACAGTAAACTGTGCATCTCTAAATGTGTTTTGGATTAACCTATAGTTTATTGTTAGACTCTGTAAACTTGGTATATATATGGAGTAAAAAAATAAACAATATTAATTTTAAAATGTGTAAAATAATGAGTTTCCATCCGTAGTACTTTTATTCTAGACCAGAACAATGATTAATATTACCTGTTAGTAAATTGTTCAGTATTACTGAAGCCTTTATTTTTAAAAATTAGAAATTTATGCCTCAATCTGAATTTAAATACTAAAGAATATTCATTTAAAACACTGGAGCTCCAATAAATAAAATGAATCTGTGTTACCCCACACAAATGGCTGTGTCTCTGGACACAGGATGAATGTGTTCAGTATTTTCAAGGTACCATGCTCATTGCACTTTTTCCAGTATCTACAAAAAAGCAAATCTTTGGCTGTAGCAGAGAAAATAATTCACTGAAAAGTATATGAGAACTATAGATTTACTGTATAAATAGTGTTCTAATTTCTCTTCAATTGCGGTGGACAAAAAACAAACCCCAACCCCATAAACACTTTGACCAGTACCAACTTGGGAAGGAAAGGGTTCATTTGTCTTTTTTTTTTTTCTTACCTCTCCAGATCCCAGTTCATCACTGGGGGAACCCAAGGTAGGAAAACTCAGGGCAGGAACCTGGAGGGCAGGAGCTGACGCACAGGGCATGGAGGAATGCTGCTTACTGGCTTGCTCCTCTGCCCATTGCTCAGCCTCCTTTCTTATACAATACAGGACCCTGCTCAGGGGTGGCCTACCCACAGTGGGCTGAGCCCTCCCAATTCACTCAAAAATCGAGAACATACCTACGGGACATGGCTCACAGGCAGTCCAATTAGAGGCCAATCTGCCACTAAGGCTCCTTCAACCCTTCCTGTCTCAGCTTCACACTAAAAGCTATCCATTACAAATAGTTTTTGCCTATTTTTTAGGGCAGCTTAATTGTTATCATTATGATCTCACGTCATTGAGGATAAGTTTTTCCAGAGGAATCAGGTGTTGCCAAAATGTTATGGGAAGGCCTCTTTCATTCTGTATGTGAATTCCTATATCTCCCTTTTTCCTGCTATATAAAACTGAGCTAAAGAATTACTTATACAGAAAATGTTATTGAAACAGATACCAATTAATTAGGACTTTGAAAATAGCTTTGTTTTTTGTTTAGATTTCATAATATCATTATAGCTTACTTACCTGGGAAATATAGAAAATAAAGACAAATGTTAGGCTTCTGTGAAAGACAAATGATATACTGTACAAAATCCTGACACAAAGTAAAAGGTCAATCAATCATAGCTGTATAGCTGTGTTGCCCAAATATCACAGATGATTCAAGAAACTGGAAAACCATGCTACCAAAACACAAAATATTTCATTTTGGGGGGGGGGGGGGGAACTGTGTTGGGATAAAATTAAATAATAACTGTCAAAACTTTTCCATGAAGTTACAGACCAATAGATTTCCTGCTAGATTACCCTTGTTTGTACTTCCTACTGAACTACCTACATGCACAAGTGCTCACAGTTCTCTGGTTCTCTACAAGAGCATCAATGTTAATATGTCTCTCAGTTTTGATAGCAGAGACATTTCTTTCTATTCATTCTCTTGATGGACAGAATTCATAGAGTCAACTGTGTTACAAAATGTCTACTTCATTCAACTTTCCTCTGGTTTAAGAACTTGGCGTCAGCATAGGAGACGATGTATCCATTTTGACACACTTGTCCCATGAAGGATCTGAAAAAGTCAACATTCTGATGGTATTACAATGATTTATTAGAGGCAGGAACTTTAGTTAGCCATTTGGATATTCTGAATGCTCTTTTCTGCTCTTGCGTTTGTCGTTAAAGTATATTTTGTTACATTATATGAAAAACTAATCTCATAAATGTTATTTGATATAAAACATTGCTATTTGTTTTTTTATTTTTTTTTTTCACATAAATTTATTTTTTTTAACAAATCAATACCTTGTGTTCCCGCATTCTCCACCCCCGCCAGAGCCATGCATTCTGCCAATCTTGCTTTTCATCTCTTTCTCAGTCCTTTCTCAATATTCTCCATGAGGAAGTGACTGTTTTGAGCAGAAGTTCACGTTTCAGTCAGTTCTTTGATGCAGTCCTTTCTGTTGTTGTTGTTGTGTTTTCCATTAGATTACGCCCCCCAACTGCTTTGGACAAAAGCTCAGGGGGCCCTACTAAGAAATACTTACAACTTGGTTTAATTGGCACTAGCATCCAAAGATGAGGGATACAATTCTTCGTTTGTTTTCCTGGGGACTGTGTTACTTCATCAACTGATGTTACTAAAGCTTAAAGAAATTTTCATGAAAAGATCGTGATGTCGTCTTTCCTTTCTTTTTTGTTTCACTAAATTTATTTATTTATATGTTTAAACAAATATAGTACCCGTGTTCCCGCCTCATTCCTCCCTACCTCTCCAGAGCTCATTCATTCTGCAAAACATGCTTTCCATCTCTTAGTCTTTCTGAATATTTTCCATGGGGAGGAAGTTGACTGTTTTGAGCAGAATATGTTTGTTTTAATAAGGAAAAATAGGAAATTATTCAAAATAAAGTCATGATTTTCTTATAAAAAGTGAGATGGTGAGGATGAAGTATAAAAATACTATTTTAAACTACTTCTGCAAATTTATTGGCCAAGAAACAAAAAAGATCTGTTAAGAAGCTTCAAGCTTCCTGTTGGCAGCAATCTGTTACTCAGGAAAGCCTTACAGGAAGACGTTATCAGGAGATAAGTCTGATCCACTGGATTTGCTATGATCATATGTTTATAAAAGTGAAAGTCCGCCGGGTTTAGTGATGTGTGCATGCCTTTAAACCTAGAACACCACTTGGGAGGCAGAGAAAGACAGATCTCTGTGAGTTCAAGGGGCCAGCCTGGTCTACAGAGTGAAACCCCAAGCCAGCTGGGACTAAGGGAGACCCTTGCTTTCAAAACTCCAAAAAAAAAAAAAAAAAAAAAAAAGTGAAAGCTGCCAGAGATTTAAGAAAGATCTCTGACAACATTCACTGTACCAGCTTGGCTGCATCAAAACAAAACTTTTACACTACCCTGTCATGCACATACATGCTAGTCATGTGTCTCTATGTGATGTTTTTAAATATGGAATCTCTTTTATTATTATGACCTACATTTTAGAAGAAGAAATTGACAGAAATGAAAATAGTTTTCATTGTAATCACTATATAGTCCTCAAATACAAAAATATATGTAATCAATATAAAAAGAACACCCGTTTTCCCACATCCATCTACCAACATGTCATTTTAATAACTATGTTTTGGTGGGTGTCTATTTTCTGTTCTAGTATTTTGATAGCATAGTACAATTTTTCAAAGTTGACCTAATCTTTTGTTTTAATAAGATATCTACTGGCTCTTGACATTTTTAAAGACTATATTTTAACAAAACTATCCTTATAGATGAAACCAGATGGAGAATTAAATAGGAAGTTCATATGGAAAGTGGATAGTCATCGCTTTGTGATCTTTCTGTATCTAACACCTTGTTTTCTTTATTTGTTAATTTTTGCCAAGGATTCTCATATTTGTACATATATAAGAAAAGATATTTTCCAATAATATAAAATACCTTCTTTCACCGCTTACTATTAAAAGAAAAATTCCTCTAAGATCCTAAACCTACAACCTCATGGTAAATGTTTTCAACCAGATAATGTTTCTTTTGCTATTAAATATTTAAGTGGGATTTCCCATGGAAATTTTAGGCGGCTCACTAGCATACATGCTTGCATATTTTAAAACATTATTTAGGATATAGTATGCCTCTTCCATATATTTTTGAGTGGAAAATGTTTTCTCAATTCCAGGGGTATCTCTGAGATTAGAGGCTTACAAACTCTTATGTATCTTTTAGTGCTCTTGCCAGAAACATTGGTATGACAGAGAACTCTTGTGTTTGTGCTATAGACAACCCAGGAACAGAGGACCATATGTAGAGTTCACCACTTCTCCCCTGTTCTCACCAAATAGAGTAACTAGAGATATCACCCATCTGTGCTTTAGAATCTCCTCAGACACCATGAAATTGCGAAACAATTGCAATGAGAGGGGAAGGAAGGGTGAAGATGGGGACAATTCTTGTGGCATTCTTTTTTCTGCATCCACCCACACTCTAGGTAACATTAGTCAGCTTTTATTTATCTCTGCAGCACTATTTATTACTCAACATTACTATGAAATTAGATTCTGCAGGTTCATACCTTATGCTAAAACTCTAATAGTACAATTCAAATATCCAATTAAATGTGTCTTGACATATAATATAAAAGCGAAGTGGCTCTAAGTAGCCTGATGCTTCATTTATTGTGGCTTTAGATAATTTGTTTCATGACCCTTTGTTATAGTATTTTCTGTTATACATGACAGTGAAGTAGACATGTGGTTACCTTTATATTCCTTCCCTGCTCTTTGCTTGATTTTTCAATAATAACGTGTCAATATGTTCTTGCTGGCATTTGCTCCAATTAGATTTTAATATCGTTTCTTATGTGGAGGGAAATATACTGTGTTTTAAGTGTGTGTGTGTGTTGTTATTGTGTGTGTGATTAAATGTTATTATCCTCAAAGAAAGACTATCTCAAGATAGACTCCATCCTCATTAGTGTCCGCTCTCAACCTGACACAGTTTAGAGTCATATTTGAAGAGCGAGTCTCAGTTATCACATTGGTTTGTAGATGTGTCTGGGAGGGATTTTCTTGGTAGTCCTAACATATGTAGAAGAGGCCAGCCTGTTGTGGGTTGTGCTATTCCCTGGGCATGTGGTACTAGTCGGCCAAGAAAGCCAGGTGAGCAGAGCCTGGAAGTGACCCAAGGAGCCAACAAGCAGTCCTTCTCCATGGGCCTGCATCCAGGTTCCTCTCTTGAACTCTTGCCCTGATTGCCCTTCCCTTGTGATGGATTGTGACCTATGACCTACTGTCTAAGCCAAACATTCACTTTCCTCCCCAGGTTGCTCTTCGTCATGGCGTTCTGTCACAAAGAAAAAACTAGAACAGATTTTAGGACTCCAAGTCCATCACCCTGCTTTTCCTTTCCTCCTTGTCACGTGAAGTATAATAAGGCAGCAACTCCCTTCACTGTCTTTGTCAATAGCTACACACTTGAAAACAAGTTTCTGGTCAAATCTGTATTATTATGAGTTTTAGAATAAAAAATAACTCCGTCTAATTACTGTTAACAGATACAAAGCTGAAACTTGGTGGGACGGGTGTCTGCTGCTGTGTTGTAGAACATGTGCAACCGGAGACGAGTGCTTTTGCGCTGTTTGATTCCCTCATTTTATTTTCTTTGGGGAATGACTCAATCTACATTAAAACTTTTAGAAATGTCGGGGCTGGAGAGATGGCCTAGTGGTTAAGAGCGCTGACCGCTCTTACAAGGACCCGGGTCGATCCCCAGCACCCACATGGCGGCTGGAACCGTCTGAAGCTCCAATTCCAAGAGAACTCCAGTTCCAGGGGATCCGGACCCTCTTCTGAACTCCGCGCGTTGCGACACGGGTGCACATACGATTGCATGCAGGGGACAGCCCTTATACAACTCCCGCCCTCCATCCCCTTCCCACCCCCCACCCCCTTTCCCTGTTCTCTTTGTGTGTGTGTGTGTGTGTGTGTGTGTGTGTGTGTGGTGTGTAGTCTGTAGAGGAAATAAGCATTATTCCATTAAAGTTCAACTTGTAAGCTAATTATATTGTCACAGTGTCTCTTTTTTTTTTTTTTTTTTAGTCTTTTGGAGACAGGGTCTGCCTATAGCTCTGGCTGTCCTCCCAAGTGCTAGGATTAAAGGCATGTGCCACCATGCCTGGCCTCAGGCTGCCTTTTAAAAGCTTTCTTTTTAGCTTTTTGTTGAACTTCCACAATGATTGTTATACTGGCTACCCCAGTTGGTACTCCCCCAACAGTGAATAAGGATTTCCCTTGCCCCACATTCTCACCAACATTGGGCATCATTTGTTTTTTAGCTCTCAGCCATTCTAATGGGGATAAGATGAAATCTCAAAATAGCTTTAACACCTGCTCTTCTAGAGGCTCAGAAATCATTGTGGGAGAAGAGACAGAAAGATTGTAAGAGCCAGTGGTAGTAGATAAGGACAAGGAAATGTGTGTTCTCTGGATACCCAAGGTAGTGTACTTGTTAACCCATAGTACTTGTAACATCATACATAATAAGATCTGTGCAAGACCAAGCCAGACAAAACCATCATTGGTGGTGGGAAAGGGGGAGTGTAGATTTATGTCAGGTGCTGGATGGACTAGTTCATTATTCCTTTGTGTTGATCGGTGGTATTCCATTATGTGGCTGATCCCCACATTCATCTGTTCACCTTAGGATAAACTTGGGATAATGTCATAAAGATTCTATGATAGGGGCAAGTGTTTATACAGAAACAGATTTCCTTTTCTTGGACAAACACCCTTGGGTGTATTGATATGATCATTTAATTGCAAGATGCTAGGCTATTAAAGAAAACATAGTGTGCTTCACAAAATGATTGTAGTATATTGCTGTCCTATCAATGGCAGTATTAGGGAATTCACATTGATCCATACCTTTGCCAAGGCATAAAATGTAATTTTATCATTAAATAAAATGTAAAATATAAAAAAAATTAAAAATAAAAGTAAGCCTGCCATGGTGGCACATCTTTAATCCCAGAACTTGGGAGGCAGGGGTAGGCTGATCTCTGAGTGCATGTTGTATACTTTAACTGTTTTTTTGAACTAAAACTCTGCAACCAAAACTTTTTTCCTGATATTTTATGTTAATTAATTAAGCAATTAAATTTTATTTATTTATTTTAGGACAGAGTCTCACTGTGTAACCTTGGCTGGCCTGAAATATGCTATACATAGTTGTGTAATATTTTGGCATGCTTTGATAATTGCTGTTACTGAGAATCATGTATTTATTTGATAATTGGATTTTTACATTAGCATTTTTCTCAAATCTCAATTGTGTTGTTGGTTTTCTTGCTATTGAATTTGGAAGTTCTTTAAAATCCTAGGAACAGGCCCTCCATTTTACATGTCATCTATAAGCAATTTTTAATATTTTATTGAAGTTCTGTGCATTTCATACAACATTTTTAATCCAATTTAGACTCATTCCCCCTTCCATGCCCCCATTCCACCCGAGCTCATGCATTCTGCCATACATGTCTTCCATCTTATTCTCAGTCTTTTTAAATTTTTCTATGTAGAAGTTTATTGTTTTGGCCAGAAGTTTACTGTTTCAGTCAGTTCTTTGACCCAGTCTTTTTGTTGTTGCTGTTCCTTCCAATTGGTATCACTCCAAAATATGCATATATTAGCGGCTGGAGAGATAGCCTAGCGGTTAAGAGCACCGACTGCTCTTGCAGAGGACCTGGATTTGATCCCCAGCACCCACATGGCGGCTAAGAACCGTCTGTAACTCCAATTCCAGGAGAACTCCAGTTCCAGGGGAATCCAAGACCCTCTTCTGAACTTCATGGCATTGCACGACACAGGTGCACAGAACTACATGAAGACAGTACATTCATACACATACAAAAATAAATAAAATTTAAAAAAATAAAAAAATACTAAACATAAATAAAACAACAATAAAACCAAACTCACAAAAGTTATGGGTTTGAGTTTGAAAAAAAATATGCATATATGCATGCCACAAATATATCAAGATAATGATGTCAAGTTTTAGCATCTTCAGCTTATGATTTTATTCTTCTAGTCTTTTTCCTGTTTTGAATTTTCTGCAACACACATTAAAAATTGTATCTTGGAAAGTAAGTTTTTGAGGTATTTAATATGCATTATCCTACCTTCCAATCTGAAGGAAAATTTATGAGGATAAAATTCTATAGCATTTGTCTTGATTTTATTTTTAAATTTTTTTTGTCTTTTTTGACACAGGGTCTCCCTGTAGCCCCAGCTGTTCTGGAACTCACTCTGTAGACCAGGCTGGTCTTGAACTCACAAAGATCCACTTGCCTCTGCCTCCAAAGTGCTGGGATTAAAGGTGTGTGCCACCACATCCAGCTTGCCTGGATTTTAACTTTCAACTTTTGTTCCCTTTTAAAAAATTGAATTTTTGTGTTTGAATTTCCAGGAAAACTTTCTGAATTTTGAAATATACCCTTCATTGTCACCTTGATCCAG